>CAJNDT010000691.1:928756-1041256 GCA_905221615.1 Symbiodinium sp. CCMP2592
TTCAGGGATAAATGCTCCGAGTCAACGAACGTGTCGCTTCCCGCCTTTCAGTCAGGATGCGTACTGAGTGCAATGATAAGGTGCCTTGCTGGGCTTCCTGGACAAGATTCCGTCGTGCAAATGGGAGTTTCCGAAAATAGGGGTACCTAATATAGTACCCCAAATAGTAGGATCCTTATTATATGGACCCCAAAGTAAGGTACCCCCATTTTCGGAAACTCCCAAATGGTGCCTTCGCCGGCTTCAGGTCAGCTCTCGACTTCTAGGTGCGGTTGTGTCAATCGCTGCCGGTCGCTGCAACCAACTTGCGACCACAACAGGCGTTGACAAGAGACAATGACCCGTCCTATCCACTGCTTCATATGAGCCTGCGTATACAGAAACTTATGTATGAATTATGTTTGTAGGTGTGTATATGTAAATATATATATATATATATATATATATCTGTGTGTGTGTGTGTGCGCGTGTGCATGCAAGCAAGCACGCACGCATGCATGCATGCATGCACGAATGCATGGATGTACGTATGTCGGCCCGTCGGTAAGTAGGTACCAGTAGGGAGGAAGAAGTGTGCCTCAGCAGACATGACATACTCCGAACTGGCAGCAGCGATTCGGGAGCTGTTTACTCGGTACATGACAATAGCGATATCGTGTGCCCAGAAGCCCCGAGACCAGCATGTAAGCAACAAGCTCGACGGGTTAACATGGGATAAACCAGATTCCGGTCACAGCACGAGAAATCCTACCGACAGGCTCGTAAAGCCTTGATCGCATTATCTTTCAGTACACATGGGTGGGCACGGCATCGGTAATTCTTCCTTACGATCTCATACCTCAAGTTGGATGGGCACTCATTTACACGGTCTTTGGGGATAGCGGCAGTCACAGTCGGTCCATCCCGCACAGGGTCTGCAATAGTTTGGTCAGGGGAGTACAGTAACGGCAGCTGATGTTTTCGGGTTTGGGGATCGCAGAGACAGTTCCAATGTTTGGACCTGAAGCAGGGGAAAAACGCATCCGATCGGAGCGGCCATGCCATCATGCATGCATACATGGGACCTTTCCCAGAAATGCCTAGTCCGGCGGGCTCGCAACAAATGAAACCACCACACAGTCAACCGGTCCAGGAAACACTGCTCATAGTATGTGGACCCAGAGACTCCAATATCCCTTGTTTAATTAATGAATATTCCTTCGATTATAGTAGGACCCCTAATATTACTTAAGGACTATTGCTTAATTGAGGGATCTTGTAGTCCGTGGGGACTCAGCAGTCTCACTACTACCATCCTGAAAACCGCCGTGACTTTGACAATCTTGCTTCCTATGTAACCGCCGCAGTAATAGTAGTCCTGGTCCTAGTCGTGGTCGGTCTCACCCGTAGGTAGTAGTAGTCGTCGTCGTGGTGGTGCTAGTGGTAGTTCTAGTGGCAGTAGTAGTAGTAGCAGCAGCAGTAGTAGTAGTGGCATTAGTAGTAGTTGTTGTAGTTGTAGTTGTAGTTGTAGTTGTAGCTGTAGTTGTAGTTGTAGTAGCAGTAGGGGTAGGGGTAGGAGTACGAGTACTAGCAGCAGCAGTAGTAGTGGCGTTAGTAGTAGTAGTTGTTGTAGTTGTAGTTGTAGTTGTAGTAGCAGTAGCAGTAGCAGCAGCAGTAGGAGAAGCAGTAGGAGAAGGAGAAGGCGTAGGAGTCCGTAGGAGTAGGAGTAGGAGTAGGAGTAGGAGTAGTAGTAATAGTAGGGTTGCCCCCCCCGGTGCGACGCCCAAACCTCTTATTTTTGGGACTTGCTGTGGTCGGAAATGCTGTGTTTTACAGCACTTTTCTTCCGCAGTTATCGAAAGTTGCAACTGTTCCTGGTTTCGTGTGTATTTTTATCATATGTTCTAACATTGTTCATCAATCTCGCACCCGAAAATGCTGGTGTTTACAGCACTTGTCTTTGCGAATTTCATGATTTTTTACTGTTTTTGGGTGTCTCGATTTTCGTGCCCAAAACCTAGCGATCAGAATCAAGGTTTTTTGGGCCTCATTTTGATCATGATTTTCATTCAAATCGTTGGTTTGGGGAGCATCCATGTCCAAAACCTAATGACGTCCATGGTCTAGCGCATTTTGGTTTGGAGAGCATCCATGTCCAAAACCTAATGACGTCCATGGTCTAGCGCACTTGGGTTTGGAGAGCATCCATGTCCAAAACCCAATGACGTCCATGGTCTAGCGCATTTTGGTTTGGAGAGAATCCATGTCCAAAACCTAATGACGTCCATGGTCTAGCGCATTTGGGTTTGGAGAGCATCCATGTCCAAAACCTAATGACGTCCATGGTCTAGCGCATTTGGGTTTGGAGAGCATCCATGTCCAAAACCTAATGACGTCCATGGTCTAGCGCATTTTGGTTTGGAGAGCATCCATGTCCAAAACCTAATGACGTCCATGGTCTAGCGCATTTTGGTTTGGAAAGCATCCATGTCCAAAACCTGATGACGTCCATGGTCTAGCGCATTTTGGCTTGGAGAGCATCCATGTCCAAAACCTAATGACGTCCATGGTCTAGCGCATTTGGGTTTGGAGAGCATCCATGAACATGTTGTACATCCACGAACTCAGCGACCGGCGTCGCACCAGGGGGGGAAGGCGTAGTAGTAGTAGTAGTAGTAGTAGTAGTAGTAGTAGTAGTAGTAGTACTAGTACTAGTACTAGCAGTAGTAGTAGTAGTAGTAGTAGTAGTAGTAGTAATAGTAGTAGTAGTAGTAGTAGTAGTAGTAGTAGTAGTAGTAGTAGTAGTAGTAGTAGAATACTCGCCGTTGTCGTCGTCGTACGAGTGGTGGTAGAATGCCCGTTGTTGTCGTCGTCCTAGTAGTAGTAGTAGTAGTAGTAGTAGTAGTAGTAGTAGCAGAGGCAGCAGCAGTAGTAGTAGTAGTAATAGCAGAGGCAGCAGTAGTAGTAGTAGTAGTAGTACTACTACTACTACTACTAGCAGTAGTAGTAGTAGTAGCAGCAGTAGTAGTAGTAGCAGTAGTAGTAGTAGCACCAATAGTAGCAGTAGCAGTAATAGTAGTAGTAGCAGTAATAGTAGAAGTAGAAGTAGTATTATTAGTTGTAGCAGCAGCAGCAGTTTTTGTAGTTCCAAGTGCGCTAGCAGCAGCGACACAAAGAGTGCAGTACTGCCAGCCGCTGCAAAACTACCGTCAATTTCACATATGTGTTGTCGTCGTACTTCAACTGGTCACCACGACCTGGCAATGACTTTGAGTGTCAGTCTCGTTGCAATGGCTGTAAATCGCAAAGTCCAGCGCAATGCAGGTCTAAACCCTTTTGCACAGAATTGTAATGTAGGGGCCGTAATAATTAGGATAGGGTTTGGGGGGCCTGTTATACTAGAGGTACAATAAAGAACCCCCAAAATAAGATAGGTAATCATCTAGGCCCCTATAGTACAGGGCATGAGGTCTCGAATATCGGGGCTGAAATAATTGCCTACTTCATTTTTGGAGGTTCTTCCCTATTAGAATTATGGTATACTGGGCCCCGAAACCCTATTCCAATTATTAAGGCCCCTATGATTTCACCTTCTCCCATTACCCCAGAACCCTAAGACGGGAAGGAAGCCGTGGAGTGGCGCCGCCGGACAGCTGCCAGCTTGCTGCCGTGTGTTCTCTGGGCTCAAGGGCCGAACTTCGTGGCATGCCAATGACAATGCTTGCGTCCAAAAAAACCATACAAATAAAAGGTTAAACTTTCCGATTCCTACTGAACTATAAGATCCACAAGGTTCAAAGGTTGGGTATTGGGGATCTACGAATAATGTAGGAACCAGATCAAGAATTCTTGGGCCTTTGTTAGGGCTCCTTGTATGAATACTTCTTTTTGTGGGTTATACAAACAGGTTTCTTAATCAGGTTCCTAAACTAAGACTCTTTGCTACAACCATGAGTGTACTTGCATTCTGGCTGCCGATCGTGCGACTGTTAGTGGTCTATTCAGCCAGGCAGTTTGTTCTCTCTCTGTATATGGTTTTGGCGTGCTTCTTGGGGTCGTCGCGTAGGACTCTGAAAAAAGTTGTAACTTCGGTTTCCCGCCACTCTCACCGATTCAGTAGAGCCCAGGTGAAGACGACTGTGATGATAGGAATAGCGAGGACAAATGCGAGTAATGGTGATGATTTTGGTGATTGTGATTGTAAAAGTGATAATATCAGTTATGATGATACTCATGGGGATGGTGACGATGGAGGCAATGCAGATGATTTCGGGTCGTGATGTTGTGACTGTAAGGCGGCACATCAAGCGTGGACCTTGCACAGCTTTGTAGGAGGAATCCCCGAGCCGTGAAGAGAGCCACACAGCAACAGGCAGGAGGTTGAAGCCCGAAAACTTTACACAGGGCGAAAAGAGGGCTTACATCCCAGGATCTACTTCCATGCCTGTACAGTTTTCGCCAGCCGAATTACTCCACTTTCTGGAGGTGACTAAAACCGGAACCTTTGTTCAACTGACGGATCGAAAGCTTTGGTTGCTTTCTTGCCTCTGGCATGCTCTCCGCCTCTTGCTTCCGATCCAACAACTAGCTGTTACCTTTGTGAATGGTACAACCATGTCCTCTCGCCATTGACCTCACTCTTACGCTTGTTCTTAGAATGGCAGCTGTCAAACAGGGTTGGCCGCTGGCCACCGGGTCGGGTAAGATGGGGATGTAATGGCGGGGTGCCACGGTTTCTTTTAGTCTCATGACCGACAGGCCTACTTACTACCCCAGTATTAAGCCTATGAAATAAAAGGTTACACTTTCCGATTCCCAAAAGGTTCAAAGGTTGAGTATTGCGGAGCTACTGAGCCTAAGCACAAAAGTGCTTGCGAAAAACACCCTACACGCACCTGTCCGAAGCATTAGCCTGTCGGCTACTTTGCGCTACACACGTGCTACAAATCACAACAACAGACATCAACTCTCAAACAGATAATAAACAAACAATAACACCCCAAGCTCAAGCAAGACATTCCAGAAAACGACCTAATCCGAAGACCCTAAATGGTGTTCCATAGGGTGTCGCAAGACTTGCGCAGTAGGAGAATGCCAGAGTGCGAAGTCACTCGCGATGGCCGACGTGGCCAAGGTCGAGAACGGCTTGTTTAAAAACTGAGCGACTTTGAGGATTCAGACAAGTGGGAAAAAACCCTGACCCCTACACGTCAAGCTAACGATCGATCCGGGTTCCGGGATCTATACTCTCTGTGAAGTTTTAATTTTCCATGTACCCTAATTCTTCTAATCATTATTCAGGCCCTTCTACTCTTATCATTATTAAGCACTGATACTCCGAACTCTGAACCTTCAACTCAATCAAGACAGAACCGCAACCGAAAATGGGCAGGATTGGGATCAAAAGCCGCTGGGGACCAGATCTCGCCTCCTCACCCCACAGGCCTAGATGCAGTAAAGAAACCCTACAGAAACTGAATGATATAGGGGCTTTAAAAATTAGAATAGGGTTTTGGGGTATATTAGACTATACTTATAATAAGGACCCCCCAAACATAGTGATATCAGACCCCCAAAACCCTACTAACAAGCCATACAGACAACACCGTGTCTGTTTGCAAACCCTCGCACAGGGGATCTCATTTGCCGAAAACGAGAGCCTCGCACAAAGGGGAAGGCATGTGGGCTTGGGAGGGTTTTGGTTTTGACGATCTAAGGGTGTAGGGTCCTCAGTTGTATGGTTTGGGTCTCGAACTTGGGCTCAGAGCTTGAGTTCAGGATGTAAAGACTTCTCGGGAATTTCGGGCTTTCCTGTGGTCTGGGTTTAAGAATAATACAACTGTTGAACCAACGCTTCCAGGCTCTAGAGTTCGGGAGATTAGCGTCCAGGATGTCTTGGTTTCTTGCTCAGGGCTTTATAGGGTGTACTGTAGCGCTGTTGGCTTTAAGCATCGGCGTCTTGAACCTTGTATTTCTACCAAACCTAGCAGCTCTAGCGGCCGACGACAGAGAGGGTAGGGTCCAAAGGACCCAATAATCAGGTAATCGGTATTAGGAGAGTAGTTACGTAGGTTAGGATTTGGGAGAGTATATGATTATTGGGTACTTGGACCCTTGCCCTTGGGGGTCGGGCAGTTCTTCGCCATAACTGAAGTCTGGCACGCCACCCTGCCTTCCCAAGCACTGCGACCTGATGCCTAGAACAAGACCCAAAGAGGCATCACCAGGGCTCTCTAGCGCATCCCAAAGGGTCCTAGGTACTGTTATCGGGGATACTTCCCCAAATCATAACCGTAATTCCTGGTATAGCAATCCTACATTCTACTATATAGGTATTATATCATACAACTACTAAAGCCTGCAACTCGATGTGTTCAGGCCTCTCTATTGCTGCTGCTCATGCGCCGTGGGGTCTTCCTTGTGCTGCTTTGCAAGAGCTCGATGCAGCTTCTTGCGGCGGTAGATCTCGCCTGAGGAATTCAAGATTTATGTTTTGAGTTGGACCCCAGGGAAACTCTACGGATAGTAGATCGTGCCTTCAGGTGTAAGACTTGAAAGATTGTAGACTGTACAATACATGATCTCGGATTCTCAGGTTGTGGTCATGGTCCTAGGTTGAGGCGCCTGACATATGTTGCAACTCGATAACTCTGGAGCCCAAGACGCTCCATATTCAGCGTTCTGAAGAAAAATATTCCAACACCAACTTGGTATTCAAGGCCTACGTATGTCAAAACATTCAGCCCGTTTTGAAGCTTACTCTTTTCTTGCATCCATATGCCGTGCGACTCAAGAGGTCTGAGAGTTGTAACACAGCCTCGAAGCAACCCAGCCGTCTTGCACCGCAAACCTGTCTGACCTTGTTGCAGTTGTAGCATGATGTGACTAATATGGCGCCCGGGTTCCCGAAAAACCTTAGCTGAAGACTGGGACGATACTGCCGCTAAGGTACCGAGCTGTAGCTTCGAAGCACTAGAAACCTACTGTAGAGGAACTCTCATGCGCCTGGCCAGTGAGAAATACTTCGAGTCTTCGAGGAATGCAGCCGAAGTCCCAATGTACTAGGGCAACGTTCCGACTGCCAGCAGCAATAGATCGTAACATGCTGGAAAACCCCTTGAGACCCAAGGCGAATCCGGCAAACGTGTCGAACCAGGATCCCGCCACCAACCCGTCTGCGCGAGACGCTGCGCATTACAAACTCTACATGCGCCCTGGCTAAGTTCCCCGCCCCACGTTGAGGCGGAATCTCTGCCAGGGTAGATGCACGTGTACACCTCTACTCCTATGTTTAGAGGATATGCCGATCTGTATGTTTCAGTGTGTGTGTGTGGGGCTGTGTGAGTATAATATATATATATATATATGTATGTAGGTATATACGTATGTAAGCATATTATATTATACACATATTATGAATCAAAAAACAACAAATACACCAGTAAACGAACAAATGTTCGTATACATATACGTATACGTATACATTTACACATACATATACATACATACATACATACATACATACATACATACATACATACATGTGTGTGTGTGCGCATGCATGTCTATTGTTTATTCATCTGTCCGACATAACAAAGAACAAGTGCATCCAGGTAGGGCTTAAGAAGACAAGCCCTGTTTCGGGGCCTTCTGGGCACATGTGGCAGTGGAAGCAGCCGGTGCCGTTACGGCAACCGCCGGGTTTCCAGTGCCTCGGGAGTTTAAGTTTAGCGGTGGATCCAGCAGCGGAAGGCCAAAGGGTGTTGGGATCAAGCACATCAGGCCTTGCTTTTGTGCGCTGGGTGAGTGTTTTTGAACGGTTCGAGCATGGCATACCCCACAACTTTCTTCTAAGTACTATGCCCCTGTACTAGGGGCACCAGGGTCTACAATGCTTGGGAGGTGGGCGTCTGAAGTCCTTGAAGTACGCGTTTTGGGGACAGCGACGTGACCCCATAGTAAGATAGCAGTAATTAGCATTATATAGATTCCTTGGTTTGTTTGAGCTCTCGGATTTGAACCCCACCGCAAACCACACTTGGGCCCAACTGTGAGGGTCCGGATACCAGATTGCATCTGATGCAGGTATGGGAGTTTCCGAAAATAGGGGTACCTTATTCTGGGGTCCTTATAATAAGGATCCTACTATTTAGGGTACTATATTAGGGTCCCCTATTTTCGGAGACTCCCATATCTTATAGAGCTTTTTACTAGTATCGCCAGACTCAACATCAACCCAAGTTCGTGCAATAGCGCGAAGACTCAGGTCTTCACACTCTCAGTGTAATACTATTCATTATTTTAGTTATTGCTCAGTATTATTACTTAAATTACTAATGACTTTACTTATAAGAATCTCAGAATCACCGAACCAAGGCACCACGCACAGGGCTTGCACGCGCGGGCCCCATGCCACACGGACCTGAGCTCGCCGCACCCTAAGCCATTAACCCTCGTAAACCTTGGTAAGCTTGCAAGTCCACATCCCAACCTTGCCGGACCAAAACTTCACATCCGAACTATACTTCGACCTGTTGGGTACTGAAGCTGGGTATGGGATAGTGTCAAAGCGTTGACCATAAGCGACGACTGCCAAACCGCAACCAAACAGATGTGAAACGCTGTACAGCACGTCCTACTTGTCCAGTTACCTGGGACCTAGATGAGCTGAAGATTTGAGATGCATAAAAACAGGTGTATATATAAACATATACACATATGTTTATTAAATATACATTGTACATGCAGGCATTGCATTGTTACATATGTAGCTTTATGCAACAAACGTTGTATTGTAAGGCAGCGAAAATGTGAAAAGTTGCTCTACTCTACTTACTAGACTCTGCTCTACTTACTAGCCGCAGACACGTACACGTGTGTTTCATGGTGCTGGTCTGGTTCAATTTGGTCATGCGGGCCGAACCTCTTGAAAAATACACCAACGTAGACAAACGCTCCTTCAACCAAGGAAAGGCCAGGAGGATTTTTATGGCTGCAAGAGGCTTCACCTTAAAATCGGGCCCTTCACAAAAAAGAGTAGCGTTTGGTGGTATATTTCACTACAAGTATCACAAGGGACCCCAAAATAGTATAGGTAATCATCAAGGCCCCTATGTATTAAGCTGCATCGAAGTGTTCCGGTCCACACCCGCGAGTTCCGTATGAAGAAGCAGCCGCCATGAACTCTGCCATGACAAATGGCTGTCATACAGCCCTACGTCAGAAGGTTTGGGTCTTGGGTTTTCGTGTCGACTCCAGGGTGACCTATTCTGAGATCCCTACACTGAAGTGCAAACCCCACAACCCCGAAATGACTGCAATTCCGGACCCTTCCGGACCCTAATCGCTCGCTGCCGCCACAGCGCCCAGCAGAGGGCAATGAGGTTCTGCAACTTTCGTGCACGCCGGGATCTGGCTGAAGTCGTTTATAAGAGTTTGGTATGTTTTGATAATATTCAAGTAAGTCTAAAGGGACCTGTTCCTACATGGCAAAGCAGGACCTTTATAGCAGCAACTTCTGCTCTGGAATGGGGCAGTAATTCCGATTTCAATGCCTAAAACCCTTCCATAGCTTCTGCACTGAACTTCACCCTAAAACCCTGAATGAAACAGCCTATGAGCTCAAAACGCAGTGACGTTTGAAACCCCACCCTGAAACTCCAAATCTTAAGCTGTGACACACTTTGAACAGCGGCCGCTGTTTGTGTTTATGGCTGTATGGGCTTGGGTCCCCGGACGTCCAAGAGCGCGAAAACTTGTACACGAGGTCGGTAGCTTGAGGCGAAGTCTTGACCCCATCGATGTTGAATTGCGATGCCCAGCCTCAAAGCCTCCAATCCAGCTCGAAAGGCTGCCCCAAAAGGTGGAGCGTTTAGGGCTGAGTGGTTTAGGATGCAGGCCTGAGTAAGCTCTATGGAAGAAATCAGTAAAGGCCATTTTCAGAGTGACGAAGCTTAAAACTGCCTAGAATTAAAACGCTCCATAGTTTAGGCAGAAGCCGTAATTACACTTCCCGGAGAGTCCTGCTACTACTTGCTCCTTTGGTAATAAATGCCGGAGTGGCAAATCCATCTACAGTCTTATCATAAGTGTACGTTTAACCTTTTGGGGTTTTGGGGTTTATATAACCCTACCATACTTTAGGTTAACCTTTTTGTATAATCTTCTTCCCAAGCCCTTCTGCCCTCAACAAAAATCCGGGAAGCTGGTTTAGGGCTAGGGTTTAGTGTTCAGGGCTTAGGGTTCAGGGTCTGAGTTCGCGAGCCTTGACCTCCAAATGCGAAGGCCCCCGGCCCTGAAATGTCCAAACATCCCTGCACCCAAAGCCAAATCCGGAACCTTAAATATAAAGCACACGATACATAATATATACATATGTATACATATATATATATATACTATCATCCAAAGGTCACAAACCCCCGACCTTTGAACCCCAAACCTCCGCCAAAAGCACTAAATCCAACAACGCAAAGTCTCAAAACGCAGACTGCCCCGGCCCCCTCAGTAACAGTGGAGTAATGTTCATAATACAAACATATAAGATCATATAAGGCCCTAAATAGTCCTAAATAGTAGCCCCATTATGGAGTATTACTGTATGTGGGCAGCACCCAAGCCACACCTAAGCCCCAACCCCAACTACTGTTTGCTTAAGAACGCCCAAAAAATAAAAAATGTATTCCTTATGGGGGTAATATAGGGATTATTATTTTTATTTTTTGGGGGTTTCTTAAGCAAATAGTAGCCAAACTCACAAGCTCTCAACCCTACAGTCCATAATTCTAAACCCTGAAAGCACGACCCGAAAGCCCAAACACTAAGGGCACTAAGCGAATGAGGTTTCCGCGTTACATACTTAGCATGTGGTATATATAGGAAAGATGAATGAAGATGGCTGCTAATCACAGTAAGCATAACCATCGAAACCATGAGAGTCTTAATCATAATACTACATAACCATAACATTAACTATAATGATAAACCGTAATTTTTTGCCATTATCATACTAATAATAGTCAGAATCATCACGATTCCGACGAGCCCCGCCTTGGAGCCCTAGAGTCGGCAGGCTTCGACACCTACGCATCTTCTGGCCGTGTGCCTCGGACTTCTTCTGGTAGGGCTTTAGGGTTTAGGGTTTAGGGTTTAGGCTTTAGGGTTTAGGGTTTAGGGTTTAGGCTTTGGGGTTTGGGGTTTAGGGACCTTACCTTAACCTTGAATAACCTACCTAAAAGGCCGTGGAACTGCAAGTCTAACCCTACCTAAAAGGATTCCTTGAAAGGGGATTCTAAGGGTTCCTTTAAAGGGGTTTAGAAGTTAGGGATGAGGGTTCTACCTATAGTCTCCATGGTAGTTCCTTTTTGGGGTTACCTTTTAGGATCCTTAATATACAATTGGTTAAACCAAAAAAAGGAACTACAATGGAGACTGTAGGTAACCCTGAATAACCTACCTTTTTAGGGTTCCTTATTATGATTTCCTTATACAAGTCCTTAAAAAGGTAGGTCCTTCAGGGTTAAGGTAGCGCTTATACGGCTCACTTTTTGGACATCCTGGGGCATAGAAAACCTTTCAACTCGTGACTCGTTGAACAGGGCTGCATGTTTCAGGGGCTGTCGGGCTTTGGGGGAGGGCTTCGGGCCTTGCCCACAGAGCCCAATACCCCTTAATTAAGGAATACACATTAAAAAAATAAGAGGGCGCATAATATGGTTTAAGGTATATTCCTTAATTAAGGGGTATTGGGCTTACTGTTTACTGCACCTCTCATACACGTAAGCCGTAAGCATGTGGATGCTTGGGCCAAGTGAACCCACCATAGGGTCTGCAGAACTGCAGAAAGGCAATCTCAGCCATCGCATATCCCAGGATGCTGGCAAAGCAGAGAGCCCGACATCGCAATCAATGAAGACTGGAAGAATTATGCACTTCAAAGGCTTGTCTTGTTACGATGTTTGGGACTGGGATGTTCGTTGCTGCTTACCACGATTTGTCCTCGTGGGACCACAGCGGCTGAACTATTACCACTATAGCTGCACTATAGGTGACGCTTCCTTCTACTCGGCTACAGTCACTGTGTAGTGCATGTATTGTAGGTTTGGCATCGAAAGCCCTCGTAGCAAGACTCACTTTTACCCACAACAGGTGGCGAAACTCCATCCGCCTTCCGTGGAAACGTAGCAGAGGCACTCCGAAGCCGTTCAGAACTACTCCACCTACTACAGTGTCCACCCCACCCCCTCCAAAGTCCGACGCGCCACCGCGATAAACTCTAGGAAGGTGTGCTTCACGACGAGTTCGAACTCCACTTCCGCGCTGTTCTCTTTCCTCAGGCCACAGGGACTAGCCTCCACGGTTGTGGCTCTGGGACTCTCGGGTTTGTGGTTGAAGCCAAAAAAGCGCAAGTAGCCAGGTCATGTAGAAACCAAAGCTTGGAATGCTACCTCCGGGCTTTTGTCGGAAGGCGCGGTGCGGGGTTCGTCTTTATAGGGAGTCAGGATAATCCCTACAAAGCGGCTCTGAAGCCCTACACATCCCCGGAAAACGCTAACGAAGCGTCAATCAATCGAGGCGTCCGGTTAGGCATAGACTGGCGACTGCTCCAGTTCACAGCAAGATCTACAACAACTCTAGATAAGCGAAACCTTGGGACTAGCAGCGATAAGCACGGCCATCACTCTGCCCCCAAGTCGGGTCTCTGCACCCGAAATGGAAAAAGCTCATGAAACGGAACTGTGGAGCAGAAACCCAAATGCAGTATCAACTTCAAACCCGAAGAGGGAACCCAAAACCCTACCTGGACCCTAAGAAACCCACCGTTTCAGGGTTCCCTAGTATGATTTCTTTATATAAGTCCTTAAAAAAAGGTAGTGTATTTTGGGGGTTAAGGTAAACCCCTAAACCCTAAAACCCTAAACCCTAAGCCTGTGATGTACTTCGGTCGCTATCTGGCCGGGTGGCTGATCAAGCCACCGTGGGCTGCCATCGCTGAAGGAGTCCTCGGATTCAGCAACTTCAGACTTCGGGGGTTTAGAGTGCGTCTGGGTTTTTTTCCCTGTCGCATGGCTGGAAGCAAAGTCCACGGGCGAGGTTAGTAAGGAACTTGTCGGCAACATGCATGAAAGTGCTCTCTCACAGAGTAATTGCCAGCGTTTGGGTTTAGGGTGAGGGCCTGGGGTCGCGCCTTAGGTTAAGGTTTTTCGGGATTGGATTTTGAAGTGAATAATTAACAGGTTGGGGTTTAGGGCTCACGCTTCTGAACTCGTGCCTTCAAGTCTGAGGTGGTGCAGACACCAGCTTGCCCACCATAAAAAATTGTGGGTGGTTGTCAAAATTATGGTCCCTTTTTGGGTACCCTAAATATTATGTGCCGTATTAAAATAAGGACCCAAAAAGGGACCCTAATTTTGACAACCACCCATGTGCACACTTGCGTCCGGGCTTGTTTCAGGCCTCCCTGCATTGGAACCCCAAGTAGAGCCATAGCGGGATCCCAAATATCATGATTTAAGGAATAGTCCCTAATTAAGGGATATTGGAGTCTCTGGGGAGCTTTCTTCGCTCCACGGCGGCCTACGGCCCAAGTAGTTTGAGCCCCAATCCGTGTCGGCTTCAATGGGTCAGAGTAAAGCTGCTCCTGTCTCAGGCCTGCGAACATCCACCTTCCACTGGCTTTATTGCTTCACTGGTACAAGTAGTGCTGCGAGCAGTACCAGTAGCACTAGCTGCAGCAGCCGCAGTAGCAGTAACAGTAGCCGTCGCAGTGCCAACACCAATAGCAGCCGCGGCAGCAGGAGCAGCAGCAACCGCAGCAGGAGGAGTAGTAGCAGCACACCCATGCCGGAAGAGTACCATGATGCTCGTGTCTGGAGGTGAAGACTGGTGCAACGACACCAGCAGCAGTAGCAGTACCAGTAGCAGTAGCAGTAGCAGTAGCAGTAGTAGCAGCAATAGTAGCGGTAGCGGTAGCAGTAGCGATAGCAGTAACAGCAGCAATAGCAGCAGTACCAGTAGTGGCAGTAGTAGCAGTAGCACATGACAGTAGCACGTAGCAGTAGCACTAGTAGCAGTCATCGTCGGAGTCGTAGTGGTAGTAGCTCGGAGAGTATTAGCAGCATGACGAGGAGGACTGGTTTCGCGACCTTCGTCATGGTTCCGAAACATGATGATGTTCTTGGAGCCTAAACCCTAAACCCTAAAATCGAAGATCCTGGCGGAAGTCGAACCCAGAGCCTCCCGCCTCTGCGACAGGGTTTAGGGTTTAGGGCACAAGGCATCAACCCTGAATCGAAACGAGAATCCGTACCGCTACAAGCCTAATGTAAAGCGACCAAAGGCCTCTAAGCCGAAACCTCACAACTCACAACCTGTAACCCTAGATCCAAGAAGCAACCTCAACCGGAAAATATCTTCACCCGCAGTTCTATCCAGACCTCTCTACTTCCCTCGGACTTACCTTGGGTGGTCCTGGTCGAAGGACGTGCAGTATAAACCCCGCCTATGAAACCCTGTAGAACCCAAGGGGTGGTCGCAATCCAGGCGCCGCTTCTGAGGATGCACTTCCTCCTGCGACTCTGCATCTTATCTCAGATCTTGGCACTTCAGGGCGTGAGGGCCTAGCGTTTATAAGGCCTTGGGGAATCAGACTGTCAGTTGGGTTTGTGTTTCAGCTCATTAGGGTTTAGGTTTTTGAGTTTAGGGTTTAGGGTTTCAGCCTTGAAGATTTACGGCATCCCGGCTAGGGCTAAGGATCCAAATGCTCAGCGATGGGTCAAAGATCCTTCGGCTTAAAGGTTGGCAAGTGGTGAGGTTCAAGGTCTGATCCAGAAGGGCTAGGGTCCCTATGTGGTTCCGCTTGGGCGTAAATCTGGTGTAGGATGCCGGGATTTGCCGACCACAAAATATCTTAACATTGAAAGCCCTGATCCTTTCAGAACAACTCCTGTTGCTTTTGACATGGTTACGGTTGTGGTATGTGGTAGGCTATGTTGGAGAATGTTGAATGAGCTTGGTGAGGTAAGAAGAGGGTTTGTGATGGACATCTCTTCCGGTACGTTCACGACAGCCCAGGTAGCCTAGGAACAAACAAGAGCACTCACAATATGACTAGTATTACGAATAATGACTAACGAATGATATAGCAATACTTGCAGAACAGTGCTACTGCTACTGCCAGTGCTGCTGCTTCTGCTGCTGCTACTACTACTACTACTACTACTGCTGCTGCTGCTCTTGCTGCTGCTGCTGCTGCTGCTGCTACTACTAGTGCTGTTGCTACTGCTACTACTACGCTTTCGGCTACATCTCCTACGACCAGAGGGTGGTGATCTTCACAATCCAGGCGCCAAAACAGAATCCTAATTTGGAAACCCCTAGAAATCGTAAATATGCTCTACGTAAAAAGGTCGAGAGGTGCCATAGATCGAACCCCAAACTTCCCCCAAAGTGTGATCTCTCTTGTTTTGCATCTGGTCTGCAAAATCCCGAAGCCCCGAAATGCCCCAACCCGAAGCCTGGTAAACCGTGTCTCCTGCATCTAGCATGATGCCGAATCCCCCTTGCCCGCCGAGCTTTGACGTCAAATGGTCTGCAGATAACTTCGCCATTAGGTTGCTGTCCGTTCTGTTCAGGGCATCAGGTTCAGCTTTTGGGCACTTCGGGTTCGGGCAGAAGGTTTGAAGTGTCTTATCCCGTGCCCAAAGGCCATTACCGGCCGTTGCCGGGTTTCGGGAGGTATCTTCGAATGCCAAATATTACGACTATCATGATGGTGTTGCTGATGATGAGGATGAAAGCTACCATAACTATGCTGTCATGATGATGGTGATGCTGTTGAAACAGAAGATGATGAATAACTTGTGCTGCGTACTGCATGGATTGGGGACAGGTTGTGGAGCAGTGATACATGTATACCTCCGGCTTAGGGCTTGTAGCAGCTGATCGCGTCAAGGGTTTTCGGGTTTAGGGAGTGGGGAAGTTCGTCTCTCACTCTCGGACAAGGCACGCAAGCACAAGTCCGTTCCTGGAGATGACATCACTGCTTAGATGCTCCTAATCCTCCCACAGAAGTCTAATAAGATAACAAGCACCAACCCAGGAGCACCGCAGAAAGCCAGGACATCCCCTTGCAGAGCACCCTCCAACAAGATACACCCGCGACCAACAATTCAGGGTTTGGGGTTTAGGTCGTGATTGCTTCCTGCCCCTTATGGGAGTTTCCGAAAATTAGGGGCACCTGAATTTGGGGTCCTTATAATAAGGATCCTACTATTCAGCGTAGTATATTAGAGTCCCAAACTCCCATACGGCACTTTACCACTTAGAGAGTAGGCAGGTGCAGGCGCCACGCCAAACACTTCACGCAACTTGTGCTGGGTGAAGAGGGTTCGAGATATTCCAACCAGCCTCCAGACAAAAGAAATCAAACACACATGCCCTCCATCCCGGATCCTGACATCAAAAGCAGATACGTACCAAGCCAAACCAGCAAGACCGAAACCAAACATCCGACAAATCGTACGAGTACGAGCCTTCTGCATGCCCTGAAGAGGTCTTTTCTCGGCCGATGCATTAACGCATCAGTTTTGATGGCAGTGGATCTGATGAAACAACACTTGAGCCCAGAGCTATTTCATGATCTTCATTACGGCCATTACGGTTCCGAATTCATGGCTTGATGCACCACGGATCGTACTCTGACAACAGCGACGACGACTACTACCACTACTCCTCTGCTGCTGCTGCTGCTGCTGCTGCTGCTGCTGCTGCTGGTGCTGCTGCTGCTGCTGCTGCTGCTGCTGCTGCTGCTGCTGCTGCTGCTGCTGCTGCTCATACTACCTATTGACTGGCTCCGAAGAAATCTTACTTGCTAGTCCCAGGTCATCCCAGGTCTCAATTCGAAAACTAAAACCGTATAAAGCCATAGATGCCTGGGCAGCAACCCACAATCCGCGAACCAAACTCTAATTCGATGTCGTCGAACGTACCATGCCATCGATTAAAATGGGGGGCGTATGGAACAGTATCAGGATAGTATACTATCTTACTATATTGTGTATAATTTTTGTGCCTTGCAACTCAACGGAGCATCCACTGCCACAGGGAGCCACGGCCGCCCCAAATCTTGCTGAGAGGGCAGACTGCGGCATCGAAGAAAAATTCGTATTGGGTACCACGACCCTCAAGTTCGCGGAGGTTTTCGTGTTGGGTACCCTAAACCCTAAACCCTCTCGAACTTTTGGGAGATTCTGGCCTCGGGGGGGTTTTGAAGTCAAGGGCTTGTCCGGATGAAGTCTTTGACCCTCAGCCAACAAACCTGAATCTGAACGCTCAAACTTAGACCCCCGACCCCTAAGCTCGAACCTCCCTAAATTGCAGCAAAGCAGTTGCAAGGCCAGTCGGGTTTTGGGCCTATCAGTCCCTCTGCTTGCAGACTCGACCTCAAGATCGCTGGAGTCACGAAAACATGGTCGAGGGTCTATCGTGCAGTATTCATACGCTGTGTAAACCGTACCTAACCAGGAATCCCGTGACAAGCCTTCCCTCCAAAGGGCGACTATGTAGACAAGAGATGTCGAACAGGGTGCAAGTTCAGCAGTCCATTTCATGCCAGTTGAAACGATTACCAGTAGCAAATCTGGTTTAAATGAAGCAGCCCAGTACTGAAAGTGACTTCGAGGGGAGGATGGGCAGCACAGTGGAAGATGTGACATTCGGATTAACCCCTGCGTGCGGCAGCCGATACCCGCGAACCGTTCACTGAGTCCAGACAGACGCGCGCATGCCTTGTGCGGTGCACGGCAGCACCAAGCCAACTTTTGGTCTTGGTTACTCTGTGACGGGCTCAGCATAACAAGAGGGTCGAGGGAATGTGTTTGAAGTCCTGCCCGTCCCTCAAACTCGAGCGAGCGGACAATGGGGAGAGTCCGGACAGGAGCCATTCAAAACAGCTCGAGCTACAGTGCAGGGTTTAAGGCTTCTTACGTCCCCAATAAGCCACCGAAATAACTTTCCGATTCCGACTAAACTGTAAGAATCCACAAAGTTTAAAGGTTGGGTATTGGGGATCTGCAGCTTTTTTGCTGAGGGTTTACCGCGGGTCTTATCTAAAGGGGGCTGATAGGCTTCAGGGGTTGATCGGTTTCGGGCTTTCTACGGCAGTAGGGATGTGTCGGGCACATCCTAACCTCCAAAACCCTACCTGTTGTAAGGACTCATATTTAGGGGGCTTACATCCTACACTCCGAAGAAGGCCTTACTTGGAGGGTCGGGGGACTTAGTAAGTAGGTAGTAAGTAGACTTATAAGTACCCTAAAAGGGACCCTAATTGGGGTTATGGTGCTTATAAGTCCTTAAAAGAACCAGTTACTAAGTCCCCCGACCCTCCAAGTAGCCATTAGAATAGGGTTTCGGGGTCCCCTATGGCCCCCCGACTGGCTTATTCAAGGAAAGCAAGTCGCAGAACCTAAAGCCACAGAACCCAATCCTTTGACTTCCGCACTTAGAGTTTACAGGAGAAGCCAGAAAGTTTGAACATTGTCATCCTCATACCCTTGAGGTGCAGTATAGGGAATCCCTGCACTAGTCGGCCTAAATCCATACGGCGGTTCCCATGACCGTACACCGCAATCACCCTGTCGGCAAGCTACACCATTAGTAACAACATTCGCTTATGGTCCTCTTATACCACTGCTAGTGCAGCATACACACCAAGTCCCATGCTAGTTCGAACAGGGTGTTGGGGGATTTTATGCTATAGCCATGATAAGGAACCCCCACCAATATTATTGGTATTTAAGTCCCTATAATATATTGGATCCTTGTAGTGGCCATCTAAAGGACCCAGAAATCCTGTTCTAATTTGTTAATCCCCTATATCAATTACCTGCTCTTGGTCTCCGGTTATCGGGACTCCCGAACGGAATAAACGCCAATCCACACCTGTGCCCGGCACCGGCAAAGGCAGGCGACTGCATATCTGGTGCTTGGGCTCTTCCAGGTGGAGTCTTTCTGCCATTATTCTTACTACCCCAATAAGCCAGGGAAAGAACAGGTTAAACCTTCCGATTCCTACTAAACTATAAGAACCCAAAAAGGTTTAAAGGTTAGGTATTGGGGATCTAGGTACTTGGACCTTAGGGTTGTGATGTGGGGGCATGTCGGACTGGGGGTTCGGTTCATTGTTTGGGGCATGGTTTCTAGGGTCAGGGTTATCGGGGATGTTATCGGGAAGCGGCGAAGGATGTCGGCAGGCCAACATAGCTCTCGGGGTGCAAAGTTTGCAGGAGTCGCGGTACTGGACTGCGGACGTTACATGAGGGCTTCTGCCTAGCGGGGCTAAGCTCACGACTGATCTGCAGATCTTGCCTACGCTTAATCTGGTTCCTTGTTGTGTAACCTCTCTTCTGTCTACCCATGACACAGGTAAACTAAAATGGGGACCTACATTGGCAAAATAGAGATGAACTGTGCAGTGTCAGGATTTGGAATCAAGCCCAAGCAAAGTAGGCATAGAGGCCTTAATAAGGAGAATAGGACGTTTGTGCGACATGTTGTACTGCTAAAGTCCTGTGCGGAGGTTGAGGGGAGTTAACTGTAGTAATGTTTCAGAACCCAGCAACTTAGATTGAGAAGAATCCGCAGTTGCCTTTCCGGCACGGGCACTGGCTGGACGGTGTGCTACGGGTTTTCGATGCTGGCCCACGGAGGTCTTCCCAGCTCAGGACCCTGTGCCCTCGCGGGGCCTTAATCATTAGACTAGGGTTTTGGGGCCCGTTTATACTATAGTTATACTAAGGAAGCCCCCAAAATAGTATAGGGAGTTATTAAGGCCCCTTTGGGTTGTTATTCTCGTCTGGAGCCCTTTGACTTAATCAAGACTCTACTGTGTACCTCCTTCCTGAAAGAGCCGAACTCTGGGGTCACTGTAATTCGGATTCTACCGCTATAAGGCCTAAGATTACAGTTGTTGCGGCCACATTCTGCAACTCCCATGTCTCCAGAAAATAAGTCCTGAACAGACACCTCACTCAGCAACAAATGACAAACTCTGGACGTTCCCAACCCCAATGCCATAAATCAAGAACCGCTCACAACCGGCTGTTCTGCATCATTCGGACTCATGTTGCTAACGGAAGCCGAAGCGAACGTTTAGGCAGTCACCAGCTGCCAAAACACGCTACCATCCCCATCATCATCGACATAAACAATAGTTAGGGCTTATTCTGGCTTGGGGCATTGAGGGTGCAGGGTTTATGGCTAGGCCTTGTGTTTCGGATTTTTGTTGAAACGACCCCTTTTCCGTCTCGCTGGGATTCCGAAAAGCGGTTTGTCCGCCGGGCATGTAAGATAAGCGAGTTTCAGCCCATCCGAAAATGAACCTGTCGAGCGGGTGTAGGGCTTATAATAGGGTTCAGGGCATCTGAGCATCTGAGGGGTGGACCAGAACCCTTTGCGTAATTCGCAGCAATCCCACAGGCACTGTGGCCCCAGGGCGTCTTCTGAGCAACGTGAGCTCGGTGCCGTCTGCACGATCGCCCCTCCGAGGGCACCACCAAGTAAAATCTAGCTATTGTGGCGTATCGATCTTTCCTCAGGCGATGCAGGGCCTACAGTGTAAGGAGTAAGTCTGAGTATTTATTCCGACCCCCTATATTCGACGCGGGCTCACGTAAATGTAAGTCGGCTGCAGGAACCAACAAGTGCCGCTGCAAACGTCCAGCGCTCTTCTTTCAGGTTTCGGAGCTTACAACCCTGAATGAACCTTGAATCCTACACCCAAAACCATTTAAGGTGAATTTAGGTAAGGCTGAGGCTAAATCAGTGTTTCGCGCCGTTGAGGGTTCAGCTAGGTCCATGGTTTTCACTTCTGGAGAGTTGCAACGTCAACACAGTGTCTTGCCGATGGACCACACAGGACCAACTCTCCCGATGCTAGCAAGCAAAGTCGCCAGGAGGCTGAAGGAGTCGGTACGGTTTGAGGCTTAACACAAACTGTCATGCATCTGAGGAACCCTAAACCTCAAACTTGAGATTCTTGTTCTGGGAACAGAACTTTGTCGAGTGTCGTCTGGGATTACACCCTAAAGCTGGGTACACGTGAGTCGCCCTTGTTGTAGTCTCCGACATTGACATGGTATAGAGGCCTTGATCAGTAGAATGGGGTCGATGGTTTGTTGTAATGCGTATAAATACACTAAACTCCCGCTGCAGTAACCCGTTAGCCCCTGATTCCTTGATTGACCAGTTTTATGGTCAGAATGCTGAAGGCGGCGAGATTAAAGAAACTTGGGGACACCCCAAACATACATACACATGTATACATATATATATATATATGTGTGTGTGTATATATATATATACATATGTGTATATAGATACATATGTATATATATATATATGTATATGTGTGTATATATGTATACATATTTATATGTGAATGTATGTGTATATATATATATATATACAAATATGCGTATATATACATATATCTATATATACATATCTATATATATACATATATATATATATATATATATGTGAGAGAGTATCGGTCCCCAACCTATTAGCCGTTCAGCCTTTAGCGCTTGAGACGCACTTGAAGCTTCCAACGCCGCCGCCTGGCCTGCTCCAGACCTTCTTGCTTTCAGGTCACTTCAGCTTCCCCAATGGATTTTGGAAGCATTGCTCCTGCTACCTCGTATCTTCTTAGTGGCCGTTGTTGTTTTGGTGCCATCATGGGCACACACAGCATACATTATTATGAATACTAGCAGATGTATACAAACACCCCAAACATCACAGAACCTCAAACCCTACTGGAAACTCTCCGCCCTACGGTCATTGGGGAAGCCGTTGGATGCAACAACAAACTACTTCCTGCCACCGCTGGAGTTTAAGGCGCACGGGTTGAGAGTGTTTCGGGTCTTGAGTTTCACCAGCCTGACATAGAAGCTTCCCTACTTCTGGTGTGCTGCGAACGCATCGTATCTTTCTATGTATTCTCAAGACTGTTAATAGTTTTCCCTGCTACTACAGGGACCTGAATGATTAGAATGGGGTTTTGGGGCCCCGTATACTATAACTACAATCCGGAACCCCACAAGGGTTTTGGTAACTATTTAGGCCCCTATATTATACCATTGAACCCTTCGAGGATTCATGTCGACTGGGGCAAGGACCTCTGAGGATTAGCTTCAAGGCCGGTTTAGGGTTTAGGGTTTAGGGTTTAGCGTTACTTCAAGACTCATAGTGGAAGGCTGGGGTTCTGAGGGTTCTAGCACGACTGCATAGATCCCAGACCGACACTACGTCTAACATTCGTATGTATTATAGGCCATATGCATATTCCGGGTTTACGCGCAGACAAGCTGTAGTACATGTAGTGTGTGTGCGCGCGTTTGTGTATGTACATGTATATGATTAAAAAGATAACGTAGTTGTGTAATAGTTGTGTCTGTAAGTTATACGGGATGTTTATACATGTGTATATCGAGTTATCCCACGGCCCTTTCTGCTGAACCCCGAATGTTCCACGCTGAATGTAGGCTTGGAAGCCAAACGGCCCCCATAGCCCTTTTCTATTCACGATCTTGTTCCAATCGCAAGGACTTCGTGATTTAAGGTTTCACGGTTCAGGCTGAGTGTTTGTGGTCGGAGGAGTTTGCGGTCCCACAAACGTCCAGCTGGCAGCTTTAGAAACAAGCATGACGCCAAGCAACGAATGCCCTGTATCTAGGCAATCAACACTGAACGAACCACGGGGTCCTCTCAGCGGGGTCCTCCGCCAGTGAGCAACCAGAGCCGACCCAAACACGCTAAAGTAAGTTTCTACAAATAGCTCCCCCAGAGTGTCTGAACTTAGGCTGCCTTCCCCTGTGGTGTCCTTCGGATAGGAACCGCAATGAATCTAGACCTCCACCTTTGCAATCTGAATGGCTGCCTTGCCTGAAGATCCCTCATCCCCCTAGAAACCCTTTTTAAGCACGGACTTGCAGTGTATGCCGGTGTAAACCTTAAACCCTAAACTCCCCCACCCCCCCCCCAAGACTCAAAGCTACTAACGCTCCTTGACGTAACGGCCTTAATGACTAAGGCTTTAATTGTCAGAGCAGCGTTTGGGGGGGGGGGGGGGGCTATGCTATAGTAGAATTCTACGAATGAATCCTATAATAGAATTCTACGAATGAATCTCAAAGGATTTATAGTAGTCCTCTGCGAATGAAACGCAAAGAACTTCTAGCAGAATTCTACTAATGAAACGCAAAGAATGTATAGTTCAATTCTACACATGAAGCCTATAGATACAGGATAGGGCTGGTAATTACTCAGGCCTCCATATTACTTGTGGCAACGAAAGAACCGCTTGGATTGTTGGGCGCAGACCTGTGCCTTTGAAGCTGGGGGGCTTCGGAGAATTTCGTCCTCGCAGTTTTCATAATGTAGGAACCTGATTAAGAAACCTTAGGACTTCGTTAGGGTTCCTTGTATGAATCCTAATCTACTGGGGTTATAGGGCCGGGTTCCTAATCAGGTTCCTACATTATTATGGTATCCTTACAGATTTTGTATAATAACCCTTATAGGCCCCTTTAAAGGGACCCTTAAAAAAGGCCCAAGCATTTCTTAATCAGCTTCTCACATCAATAGTTTCGAGTTTAGAGTTTCGAGGCTTACGGTTCCGCGCCGGAAGACATTCCTAAGCCTGAACTCCAAAGACGGGTAGAACTGCCTGAACCCTGAATAACTTAACCTACCATTTTAGGGTTTCTCATCCTGATTTCCTTTCATAAGTCATTAAAAGTAGGTTTTTCCGGGTTAAGGTATGAGATACTATGAGCAGGGTCGATATGCTTGGTGGCTTGGCGCATCCGGCCCCAGTCCCCGGTAGACGAACATAAGCCGATAAAACGGGTGTTGGTCAAGTTTACGGTGGCGCTTAGAATTGAGGTTGCATTTTGTGATTTGGGTTACGGAATCGGCTCTGTCAGTATGTGCCGAGGGCCCATAAAGCAGCAAATCAGCCATGGCTTCTTGTCTCCAACCTTCAACCTTCCAGTCCCCTACCTTCGAAATTCTGGGATTCACACGAACACGACCGGTAGCTCAGGGAAACATAGCGTGTTCACAGCGCCCACGTGTAGTTTTCTGAATTGAGGTCCCGTTTAGGACACTGAAACTATCGAAGCGTCTTGCTTTCCTGCAATTCACAACGATGCCAAAGCCTTTAGGGTTCAGGGTTCAACAGTGCCGGCGCTTACTGTAGGGCTTTGCGGCCTCGTGTCGAAGATTCCCACGGTTCATGGACAGCCTTACGGATAGTAACTGTGGAGGCGAAGGTTGCCGTCATGGCGGCAACTCACATGTACACTCTTCTTGTTAAGTACGTTTGCGATTGTTGGAAGACTGTCGTGTCTCTACGCAGACACCAAATATCGGGCTCCGAATTCTGTGTCGTCCTGAACCGTGAAGTTTGAAACACCTGAAACCCTACAACCTCAGCGAGACTACAGCGAACCGATGCCACACGGCAAGCATCATAACACCAAGCTGTCATCCTAGAATCAGAGCCCGATCATCCGAAAAACCTAAACCCTCAATCCTAAAGCCTGAACTCTAAATCCTAAACCCTCAATGCCTAACTCTAAACTCCAAACCCCAGCCCCAACCACAGCTTACCTGGCCGCAGGTGCCGGGTCGGCTTCCTTACGGCCGCGCTGCGCAGCTCTCTGGTTTCGCAGGCCAAGATGACCAGAGGGAAAGCTCAGTGACTTTCCTTTTTAAGAGTTATTTTTGGTTAGGGTTATTGACTTAGGATTTAAGGCTTAGGGTTTTTTTGGGTTTTAGGGAAAGCTCAGTGACTTTCCTTTCAGAGGCTTAGGGTCTAGAAGTTCATGACTTAGGATTTACAGGGCTTCGGTTAAGTGACTTAGGGTTAGGGTAAGTGACTTTCGCTTCCAGGGTTTATAGGGTTTGGGGTTTAGGGGGTTAGGGCTTTGAGGGTTTAAGGTTTCAAGGGGTTTAGGATTAGCGACTGAGGGTTTAGGCCTCGAAACGAAAGCGCCACCTATATCTAGAAGAGATGCATGCAAGAATATACACACTCCACTGCTAGCTCGCTTTGGGAGGTCGTTTAAACTAGCTCTCTGAACTCCGCGACCCCACAGTCCCATACAGTGGACACGGACAGGATCTTTAATTACAACGCTTTGAAAGAGTAAGTCTAAGCTAGGAGCGCCTCAAAAAATCGGAGGCGTCTGTGATTGGGAAAACGCCCCGACAGATCGCAGTAACAACTATGGAACCCTAAAGCCTAAGACCTAAGACACGAGTGTCTGGGATGTAATAGCAATCATTCGTGCTGGGGGTTTCGGCTGTAGGGGTTTAGGGTTTGCCCTCACTACACTGATGGGATGCTATTGACCGCTGCTGTGCGATAAGCCTGTGAGCTTTCCCGCCGCGGTGCCTGTGTTTCGACTAATTATGTCAGCCCTTCAGCCGCTCTGGGCGAATCCCCGAGAACTCGGGAAATTGATACTCCAACTTGCTTGGAATCATGAACACTCTTATAACAACTCGAACTCCGCTTCTGAACATAAGGCTGCACAAGTTTTTGAGGGCACATGTGGTTTCAGCACGAACCGACCTGAACCCCTTTATCAAGATGTCGAAACGATACGATTGGATTGGAGCGTGCAGGACTTCAAGCTTAATGTCGGGGCCTTAATGATGAGAATAGGGTTTTGGGCTCCTTTATGGTAGAACTTTAGTCAAGAGCCCTGAGGAATAGCACGCGCAACTATTCTGCGGGCTTCTAGAGTACGCTTGGTCTTGGTAGCTCTAAACCTTCCTTTCCCACAAGGACCTGGTTCTTTTTGGGGATAACCCTCGGAGAGGCAAGCTGCTGGTTCCCGTTTTGGACTGTCCTGGGCCAGCCAGGAGAATTACATAAACACAAATCGGCAAATCGACAAGGGAGTGACATTAGGGGACGAGGATCTTCGTTAAGGTATAGTAGGGCTTAAGGTTTAGGCTTTGGGGTTTCGGATCTAGGATTTAAATTTAGGGCTTCGGGTCGAGGAGCTTCTTTAAGGTATACTTGGCAGATTTATTTCGAAACCTGCACTAAACGCCAGGTCTGTGCCTTGAGTGCATAAAGACCACTGTTCCTTTTCACAACTTGCAAAGCAAGTACTGCGACTCCTTCTAAATATGATGCAAGAAGTTGTTTGTTGACTGCGCGGCGTTTGCGAATGCGAGTGTTCATCTGCATACAAGAACTCTTGAAAGTTGACCGACTGGATAGTCTGCGGGTGAGGGGCAGCCAGCCGGAGGACCGGAGGCCGCAACGGATCCGTCTCTGCACCCCACCAAAGATAGACTCGTCCTGGGTTTAGGGCTTAGGGTTTTAGGGCTTAGGGTTTTAGGGCTTAGGGTTTTAGGGCTTAGGGTTTTAGGGTTCAGGGTTTTAGGGTTTTAGGGTTTACGGTTTTTTTTTGACACTCACACTCGGACAAAGCCTGGCAAGGTCTGTAGCAATCCTGGACATTCGTTAGCGAGCTATGGCACGTATCACCAGAGCAAAAGTGCTCCCATGTCCCACTTAGACACGAGAGCCAGCTGTCAAACACCACTTAGGACACGCCAAGACCACATATACAAGCATAACATAAAATGGCGTTGACAGCAGACCGCTACGCAGACAATCGACTAATGGACCCCACAAAAGGTAGCGAACCCAAACTCTTAGTTCCGTCTGCCCAGCAGCCCGGTGAAACAAGTTGCTAGCAGAGACGTCACGACTGTTACGACTGTTCAAGTCTACCGATGCCAAACCCATCAGGCATTCCGATACCCCATGCAGAAAACGTGCATATCCAAACATGCAGAGTTCTACCCTTGTCGCCAGTACAGACCAGTAAGTGTTTGTCTTGGTTGTGCATGCAGTTGCTCGCCCCCTCGACCAGGCGGAAAACATATCGCTGTCATGCAGTAATCCAGACAAATTCCACATGCAGATGCAGACATGCAGAGAGCTCAAGACCATTTAAATTCAGATGCAGGTAATTCCAGATAAATTCCCAGGGTAGGTAGGCACATGCATAGAGCCCTAACCCATTCCAAGCAGACCATTGTCGATGCAGATAAATTCCAGATGCAGATAAATTCCATATAACTGCAGAATGTACATGCCCAGGGCCAAAGCTATCCCATGAAGTCATGCAGGGAAGCAGTCGGAGGACTCCCGGAAGATTCCCAGCCATGAATATTTTGCAGTAGGGACATACCACATGCAGATGGCTCACAGGCCGTGTGTCTCAGCAAGCAGGTAGACGCAGCCCTCGTCCACATCGCACAACACTCAGTCAAAAACCGCAAGTGCTGTTTGCTGGTTTAAGAGGGCTGCAAAGTTTCTAAGTAAAGCCCTTGGCTTGCTTTGTCCAGCTCGAAATCAACATATAGAAACCAGGATCTCAGCCGAATTCGATCAAAGCACCGTCCCAAATGCGCCCAAAATAAGTGGCCGTCAGCAGGAGGCTCTGGAACTGCCGTGGTATGAGTTCGCAGGGCCCTCATGCACAGGTGCGTGAGTTGCCCCCAATAGGCCGAAATGGCCGCGTGTGTGGCCAGCTCGGGCATGTATTGCTTCAATTCCCGTATGAAGCCTCGTATGTTGGACGCATATTGAACTGCGTGCTCACTGATCCTGAGCAGGTTGTTGAATTCACGAAGGCTCAACCCATCGTCCCAGGTTTGTAGGAAAAGAGGTCGCTGCAGTCCGAAAGTCATGGCAGCACGTGGAGGTGAGACGCTAGTGATGTCCAGGCTTTGCGTGTTTAATACAGAGAAAAGGCTGTAAATTAGGGGAGGGGGGAGCAAGGGCAGCAGCATCCATCACGGCCACTGAAGGTGCAATTGACCGCCATCAGCAAATATGCAAAGAGATGGGAAGCTCCAGCCTGGATAGCCTGAGCTCGAACTTTGGGTCCCGTGTGCAAGGTCGCTAGCGCACTCGCGGCCTGTGCAACCTTCATTGCGTTCTCGAAGGATCCTCCTTGCTCCCTAGCTGCTTTCTCCTTCTCATCAGGTTTCACAGTTGTCATCACTGCAAGGTCAGAAAGGCACTCGGAGCTCAATGCCGTCGGCAACCGACATGTCGCCCAGGTGGACGGAATGATGTACTGACCACGCCTCGAGGGCCTCAGCAAGCCAATGACACGCACGACTGATTCTGCCTGGATGATCGAAGGCATCAGGATCAACGCAGCTGTGATTGCACCAGAGAATGTGTTCAACTGTATGCTTGTGATGAACCCAAAGCCATCATTGATGAGCAAGAGACCAGCCAAAGAGCAGATGAGACCAGTTTGACGGAGGTCAAGGATCTGGGACAGATTTGCCGAGAAAACGAAAGTCACGAATCTGCCCGCCGAGCTGGTGGAAATCCCAGATACCACCTTGGCAAGCAGTAACTTGCGTTTCAGGTTTGCATCAGTCAAGTCGCCATCACGAGCTTCTTCTTCCTCCTCCTCTTCTATGAAACCCTTGAGTAGCTTTGACACAGTGTTGGTGGCAAATTGACTGACCAGGAGCAATGAGACAGCAGGGCCACTTGGGGAGAAGACAGAGTATGCCCGAAGGACGCCTTGCGCCAGGCTTGAGAAGAAGCCTAGGCTGCCCAAGCCACCATGACCCGGCGAGAGCCAAAATGCTCACGGCCATCCCCACTGCACGAACTTGATGTCCTCCTGCTGCACCAAAGAAGAAGATGAACGCTGCCACAAAGTCCATTAGATTGCACGAAATCACGAGCAACTTGTAGCAGGTGTAACTTGGCTTCGCCTTCTTGCGTGCTGCCATGGCTCTTTTCACCTCCTTCAGACGCTTCTCGACATCAAACTTCACATCCTCTGCTGCTCTCGTAGGCTCCTCGAGTTCAACCCTTTCACCCTCTTGATCGCCGGTCACCGGAGCTTCTGCTTGCGCTTCTTGTGGAGGGGCGTCTCCAACCTCAGGTTGCGCTTCCTGCGGGTGGGCGGCCATCATCCAACCGATCTTGATTCTTGTAGTTTCGAATTGTGAGGGTCGAATGAAGGAATCGATGGTTCAAAGCAAAAACAGCTTGAGCCGTAGCGGTTTACGGTTTTAGGGTTCTAGGGTTTTAGGGTTGTTTCCTGTTTTAAGGCACCTTTTCGTAACTGCAGAGAGGTCTGAAGACAGACTCGTCCTGGGTTTAGGGTTTAGCTTGTTTTGGGTGTTCAGGCACCTTGTCGTAACTGCAGAGTGGTCCGAACGACCAGGGCTTTGGGATCTTCAGTCATTGGACAAACCCTAAAGGCTGGCATGTCTCACCTCGCTGTGAATTTTATTTGAGACTGCCGGGCTAGAAGGGTGAACTCTGAACAATAACCTCCGAATCCTGTTGTTAGTAGCATATTCAAGTCTGTTGGGTAGTTTACAATTCTCATATCCACAATACAAAATAAGCTGAGCGTTTACGTCTCTATGCTAAACGCCCAGCTTAGGACCTGAGTGGCTGGCATTCTGTATATATATATATATATATGTGTATATGTAATTAGGTTTATCTATGTATGTATACATATACATATAGCTCTATCATGCTCTACGTCTCTCTCTCCCCCTTCTTCGGCCCATATCTTCATGTATTTACGTTTGTAACCGCATGCATGCTTGTCTGTTTGTTTGTGCACATGCCTGTATGCATGCTTCTATACACACACACATACGCCAGTCACCAGAAGATGTATGTACGCGAGCATACGATCAGCCACCTTAAGCCAAACAAGACCCCAGCATCGCAAAACAGACTGTGCCCCTCAACCCCATGCCATGGGCAACTCGCAGAATCCAACCACCCAAACTTCAACACTGGAAGCCTAAACCCAATATGCAAAAGCCCTGAGCTCTAATCCCCCTCAAACATCAAACCCTGAACCCTAAACTCCGAACCCTAAACCCCCTAAACTCCTACGGTGCATTGCCAAAGCATCGTCCCGGGCATGGCGGGGAAGAGGACCGGCGCAGAGGAGACCTGCAACCTGCCCACGGCAAATCGGAGTTTAAGGTTGGGGTTAGGGGTTTGGGTTCTGGGGTCTAGGGAGGAGTTAGAAGAGGGTTCCTTTAACGGGCTCCTATAAAAGGGTCTATAAGGGTTGCTACAAGGATGTTGTGATATAGTTTGGGGCTTTAGGGTTAAGGGATGTAGGGTTTAGGGGATTTGGGATGGTTTAATTAGGGTCTGGGGCTTACCCAAAGGCTCCATGTACCTCTATGGTAGATACTTAAGCCGTATAGGGGTCCCTATATAGGTACATTAGGCCTGAATATATACTATATGGGCACATGGAGCCTTAGGGCTTGCCTGAACCCTGAAAAATCTACCTTGTTGGGGTTCCTTACTATGTTTTCCTTTTATAACTCCTTTTGGGGGTAAGGCAGAGCTTCGGGTTTAGGGTATGAGGTAAACGAAGATAAGAGTCTTCCGAAACAGTAAGAGCACACATCACCACCCTTCATAACGAAAAGAACGATAAGAAGAAGACGGCGAATACCAACAAAAAGCTGTGGCAGGGGTTCTTGCAATCATGGCGAGCAGGGGTCCCCCTTTCGCAGGGACAAACGGGTTCTGCCGCTGTATTTCTGCTTTGGGTGTTGTGGCTTCGAAGCGCGATCTCAGCCTTGCATCCCTCCAGCTAAGCTACACCAAAGCCTACTATCATCAAAAAAGAGTTTGAACATTTTCGGCTGCGACGTAAAAACTTCAGTCCTCTTGACATCTTTTACGCCATCCAGTGGCGAGTAGGTCCTGACTGAACCCACCCTAAACCCTCAACCAGGGGCTTAGGGCCAAAGGCCTGATTCAGGGCCTATCTGCATCCAAGACCCCAATAAAGGTCTCTGACAGCCTAAAAATAATCTTGTTATTAATTGTTATCTTAATAAGTGATTAATAGTATTATTCGTATTATGGCTATTCTTATTACTGCTATTATTAATTCTGAACCACTGGATCCAAACCGAGCCGACCCTAACCCCCCAACCTCTTCTCCAGAACGTTGAAAACAGATCCCCAGCTCCCTAGGCGTAGACTTCTGGACTTATGGGCCCGCAACACACAAAGACATTATGTTTGGAGCGTTTGCGGCATTTGTGGCTTTGGTTCAGGAGTTTCCCAGAGAGCCCAATGCCCCTCAATTAAGGAATATATCGAAAATCATTTTGCAGAAGGAATCCCCTTAGCCCCTTATGGTTTAATGTATACCTTAAAACGGAATAACCTACCTTTTGAAGGACTTATATAAGGAAATCATAATAAGGAACCCTAAAAAGGGAGGTTATTCAGCGTTAATAGGGTATTCCTTAATTCAGGGGTATTGGGCTCTCTCGCGGTTAGGGTCTGATGTCCGAGTCATCGAGTTCAAGGCTTTAAAGGCAAGTCGCGAGCTGGATCGCGCGGCTCCCTGGTCCTGAAAGCAAAGCTTACCTTAACCTACCAAACCCTACTTTTTTGTAGGTTCTTAATATAAACCCTAATATGAAATTTATAAGGACCCTACAAAAAAGGTAGGTTTTGGTAGGTTAAGGTAGGGTTTAGGGTTTGAGGTGGACTCACATTCCGGCAGAGCCTTAGCCCTAAATCCATCTCCTCGTCTACGCTTCGGGGCGTCGGATGCATGCAAACCAACCTCGGAAAGCCTTAACCCATGAGGCTGCAAGGCGAAAGAATAAGAACCTTACGATTGGGCTTTGGGTTTCGACGCTCAGTCTGGGGTGTTTGTTTTGGGCTCGGACTTTTTGTTCTGGACCATTGACAACTCCTTGCTGTATGAGGGTTTAGGGTTTAGGGTCCTTAACTCTATGAGGGTTTCAGAAAACAAGGGCTTCGGCACTCACACTCGGGCAAGCCAGTAGTCGATTCAGGTGAAGCCTGGGGTTTAGGGTTTCAGAAAATCAAGGCTCCTAGGGTCCGGTCGGGTCTGGGGTCTTGGTGGGCCTTGTAGCAGTATATAAGGATGCTATGCTCTAGGACTCCAGGGTCCAGGCGGGTTTATGGGTTGCTTAGATGATAGCCATTCTACTGTATCGCTCTGCGCAGCCCGGAGACATGGCTGTGGGATCCCTCGCCCTCACTCGCACGGGGTATTGGGATGTCGGAGTTATGATTTACGTATAGTCTCCATTGTAGTTCCTTTTTGGGGCTACCTTTTAGGCTCCTTAATTTAAAATTGGTTAAACCAAAAAAAGGAACTACAAGAAGCTCACCCCCCCTGACCCTGAAGCTCAATTCCTAAACCTCGAGCCCTTCCCGAGCCCCACTGCTCCTGTCTCCTCTGCCGAGCCATACCTTAGGGTCCAGGCTTTAGCCGGGTGCCGTTCGCGACTGGGTCTGGAGTCTAGAGGTTGCCTGGGACCTCCCAAACCTCTCGGCTAGGTCGAGCAGTATGGGCGTCTTGTAGAATCCCAACATAGCCCTGAAAACTAAACCCTAAACTAAACCCTATTTTATGGGTGCAGTTCTGGTGGTTCTGGCTCAACATGACGCTGCAACGCCTGTTGTCCGCCTGAGTCTGGGTCGCACACGGGAGTTTCCGAAAATAGGGAACCCAATCATATAGCACCTTGAGTAGTAGGATCCTTGTTATAAGGACCACCCCAAAATAACCTACCCTAGGTTTCGGAAACTCCCACATGACTCTCACAAGTGCACAGCTGGACGTGGCGACATGGAGAGACGGTAGGCCACGACCCTCTGCAGTCCCCTCAGGCTCCGACGCCTTCATCGCTCATTGCCTGGTCCTACTGCTGGTGGACACAAACCTGCGCTACTATACATCATAAAAACACACACATATCATAGTTCTCATGGCTGGGGTATGTCGGGCATTGCAAGGAAGTATTCGCTATTACTGACAGTATCACCAAACCGTATCTAACCCTGCTTTCTACCATTCCAGCCATGGCATGCTTGTCTCGGCCAAGATGCATCGATGGACTTTTCTCTGCCGGGTTAACTCTCCTGCAGGGCCCAGCGCCGGACTAAGCTTAACCCTTCAATCAGTGAAGCCTCAACCAAAACCCCGTGGAGCCCCCGATCTGAAATCTCAGTACAACTCCAACATCCACAGCTTTGGGCAGCAGGCCTTCGGCTCAACAAAACTAACAAAATCTCATCTGAGCGTTAACGCGTAAACCTTGACGTGATGCGTAACACCATATGAACCCATAAACTTATAAATCCTGTACTTTCATCGGGGATGGACCTTCTTTGCTACCAGACCTGGCTGCCGGGCACGTCAGAACCCAACGCTCAACTCGAAATCCCAGATTCAGGACTTTTTCCCTCCTAATCAGCAGGGACGAGAAGGTACGCTTGACAGAACTCTGGGCCCCGTCGGAAAGCTAAACATGCAAAACGCTGCAGACATTAAAATCCAATTCTTCAATACCCAGAGGCCCCATAGTAGTTCCTTTTTGGGATTCCCTTATAGGCTTCTATATATGAACCCCAAAAAGGAACTACTTTGGGGCCTCTGGGTATGCTCACATCAGGCCGAGGCCTGAATGTCCCATACTTGGAGGGTCGGGGGATATTTTAAGGACTTATAAGCACCATAACCCCAATTAGGGTCCCTTTTAGGGTACTTATAAGTCTACTTACTACCTACTTACTAAGTCCCCTAAAGACCCTCCACGTAGACCCTGAGCCCCCCCAGCCTTGCTAAAAACACTCTAAACCCTAAACCCCTCAACCCTAAACCACAAACCCCTTAACCCTAAACCCCTAAACCCTAAACCTCCAAGTATGCAAATAATACCCACTTTGGGGTCTAAAGTCTATATATGCTACCTATTTGGGCTCTTTTGGAGCTTTTGGGACCTTCTGGACAGAGATGGCAGTGTCTGCAGCTGGATCCGTTCGCACAGCCAATGGGTTTCCAAAACCTGGAGGCTCTGCAAAGCACGGAGGTTTTAGGGTTTAGGGTAGGGTTCAGGGTTTAGGGTAGGGTTTACGGTTTAGGGTAGGGTTTAGGGTTTGGGAGTGTATGATTATAGTGTCGGTATAGTGAGAAGCGAGAAACCCTGACGGGCAATTCATGTAGTTAACTCATATTGCACTCAAACTCGAAATCGCCAGCTGAAGTCTTGGGACGCAGACTCAGATGGCTTGGAGGGTTCAGGTGTTCTTCGGGTTGGCGGGGGAAAGGGGTAGCAGTTTCAGGTAGTTCCATGGTCTGTTCAGCTGGCGTTTGCACTGTCTGCAGACAGAGATCTCGGCCTTTGTTAGACGTTTCTCCATAGCACCCAAAGTGTTCTGGTCGCGGGTTTGGATCGCCTTTCAACCCCTTTGCAATGACAGCAATAAGAAAGTATCCCCTTGTAACACTAACAAGAAGAAGACTACGCATGACAATAAGAGTAAGAATCAGGATAAGAATAACAGTCGTATTAACAATAATCATAATCAATAGTCCTAATCATTGTCAAAAAGACCATAAACAAAAAAACAGTACTGGTAACACTAAATGACAACAACCTCTAACTTCCCATCTCCTAACCCCGAAACCTGTCAAGGTGCCATGCACAAGGTCGACACTGATGCGAAGCATGCCACACCGACCCGACGGACGGTATTCCTGCGATGGAAAGTCAAGATGGCAGTCCCTGCTTTGGCTTTTTGGGCTTACATTTCCGAGATCTTCTGACGAGAAGCGCTAGCGCCCTCGGTTGTGGTAGTTGTGGTCCAACTTAATTACTCCGGGCTAGCCTGGGCTCATCGCCAGGGGTTGGGCTGTGTTGTTTCTCAATCTCGGCAATGGCGGCACTCCTAAATCCCTCACTACATCGGCGTGTTCAGCACTTTGGAGGTCTGCCATTGTTGACTTGTGTCGTGGCTCCTGCCCTCGTACTCAAGGTACTGTAGTATTTCAATCTCCGTAAATCTTTACAGCAAAGCAACAAACAAACCAACATAAGCAAACCAGAAGATGTATCGTTATTAGAGCGAAGCAGCACTTCTTATTCGTGGAAGCCTTTCCCGATGCCTTGCACCCGTGCCTCACCCTTGTAGTTCCCTTTGTGGTTTAGCCAAGTTTATATGAAGGATCCTAAAGGGTAACCCTCAAAGGAACTACAATGGAGACTGTAGGTAGGCACATAGTCTTGCCATGGCGCCCTCCGGTAGTTCTGTGTCTGTCTCTGCTGCCGGAGAGTCCACATAATCCTTAGCTCGGGGATAAGGAAACAAGGTTTCTTGCGGCAGCCCAACCCTCCCAAAGCAACCCTCACAGCACTCTACTTCCTATATTGTTCCCAAACTGCTAAACCCTGAACACTGTAATTACCCCTAAACCCTAAACTGCTAAACCCTCAACCCGGTACCCTGAATCCTAAACCCCAGATGAGGCCCAGCCCGAAACGAGCATTGGCAGCACGTTGGGCTTCGAGATGGAGCTCCGGGCTTTAGGAAGGTGTTGGAGCTCAGTTCCCGCTATTGCTGATATGGGAGTTCCGCAAATTCAGGGGTAGCTAGCTGATTTTGGGGTCCTTATAATAAGGATCCTGCTAAATTTGGGCCCCCAATTTTCGGAAACTCCCATATTGCTGCGAGTATGATGGTGCTGGTGATGATGACGGTCAAGATCCCTCCCACTCTTGTCGTCAGAACACCCATGGCTTGTACACCGCGTGCGAGTCCTAAAGGGGGACACAGCCAAAGCCGAAGCCATGATCAGCCCTCGGAGAGTAGAAGGGGAAACATCACAGGCTGGCATCATGAGACTGGTGATGCCACAGCAGCACGATCATGGGGTTCTTCTGTAGAATTAATTTAAGGGTTCTATATGGGTTCGATAAGGAGTGCCATCCGAAACCGGCATCTCTTTTAAAGTCACTGGGCTGTAGGTAATTGTAAGGTTCGCGGGGCTTAGTTGGTTTGTATTGAGATGATAACTCGCTTTGTGGATCACTTCCTGCATGGAAGGATTTATCATAGAAAATGGCACCAATGCATCTGAGAATGTAAGACCATGTGACCATGTCAGTAATGCTTTTTGGATGCTGGTGTCGGTGTGTGTATATATATATATATATATGTGCGTGTGTGTGTGTGCGTGTGTGTGTGTGTGTGCGCGTGCATGCGCATGTCTGAAGGATTGCAATTTTGTTCAACAGGCCTCCGAGTCCAGCAGCCCGGTCTAGCCAAACACACACTTCCCCAACCTACAGCAAGAAGAGCATCGACCGCCGGGGTTAGGTTTTAGGGTTTAGGGTTTGGAAAAGCTGCTTGACATGTAAAGCACCTTACCAAGCTCACTGAGTACCTCGGTGTGAGAGGACAAACCCTTTTACAACTGGACTCTCACGAGACCCTAAATCCCCAAGCCTTTGCCAGGGATCAGTCGGACTGATGTAGGTTGGTGAGGAGCTGCCCTTCCTCAGAGATGGCAATAGCACAAGGGTTTAGCTTGCATGCGTTTGAAGCTTCATTTGCTACATATGTATATGTATATATATATATATATATATATATTATATATACATATGAATTTGTATATGTATAGATGTATGTATTTAGCGTGTTGTTTCGAACCTGTTGTTTTGTTTACGTGCGCGTGTTCAGGGTCGAGGGACCCAGCAGTCGAAGCCCTATACAAATCCTCAGCCCTAGACCCTGCAGCCCCGATCCCCCAAAGGCAAGTACCGCTGAACAGGTCGAAGGGGCGAGGCAAGGGGATGAAAGTCTGGGTTTAGGAGCATTTTCAGCATTTAGCCCTAGGAATCTATAGAGGACTCATATATTAAGGCTTTTGGGCCCAAAGACCATACGATATAAGGCTTTTGAGCTCCTTTCATCCCTGGGGTAGGAGCCTAGTAGGGTCGGGGAGGCTTTTTTCTAGGGATCGAGCTTGAACTTCGTATGCCACGTGCTATGGTGCCTTCATCACGCTATACGAGTTTTGCATTATGGCCAAATCGCCATGACGATACGCGCAACATTTCCTCAGTTCAAGCTTTCGCGGCGCTGGCTGCGTACTTCCTTCTTCCTCTTCAGAAGAATTCGCAAGCTTAAATTGTAAGTTTGGACTCTCCACTTCAACTCTAAACGTTCCCCCCTCTTGACTGGTCGTTGGACCATGAGTATTCGGAAGATACGGTATGTAAAACTACCAAAAACAGTCCATGCCCTCATCCCCAAGCTGGAAGTTCACGTGAACTATCCTGAATCAACCTTACTACCCCAATTAGCCACGGAAACAAAAGGTTGAACTTTCCGATGCCTACTCAACTGTAAGAACCGGAAAAGTTTAAAAGTTAGGAATTGGGGATCTAAGCAACAGTACGATGAAGTTCCGGATGTCTAGACACGGTAAAGGAATCAAACCGCGAGCAAAACACTACCAAAAGGTTAACCTGACAAGAACGTGCGAAGTGACTATAAATGCCAAAAATCCCTCAACCTTATAAAACCATATAAAACCTAAACGCCAAGCTCAAAATCCCTCGACCCTAGGCAGGCAAGTGTCAGCAGCTCAGAATCGCTTTGACAGCGTCGCAAGCGCCGTTCTTCGGCCTGAGCTGTGGCTTTCAGAACTTTCTGTGAACAGTTGTTAGAGGGGTTTACGGTTTGTGGTTTAGTGTTTAGGATTCTTGGGTTTTGGGGTTTCTGTAGGGATATGAACATTTAAGGCTTAGAAATGTACGCTCTCGCAACTCGGACTTGCCAGACAAGGTCTCTGTGTTTGGGTGCAAAGGTTAGAGATGTAGGCTTCAGGGCTTTCGGGCATGCAACTTGGGAGAGTTAGCGTGTATCAGGCTCACTTTGTTGTAGGGTTTGGGGCTTTAAGGTTCAGGGACCCTAAACCTTCAAGACCCTCAGTCCCTGTGCCACAAATGGCTCTTTTGGCAGCGCGTAAAAGGAAGCAGGGAAGCGGCTAATGGCAAGCTGGCAGCGTTTCGGCGGACGAGAGGAAGCCAAGAGTTAAGAAGAGAGGTCATTTAATGATGTACATTGAGTTGGGGTGAATATGTTATTCAACATGCTTGGGTTCCCTTCTCCCTACTATATAAGGCCACTTTTAGGCGGCCAGGGCATTAGCCGTAAGTTCATGTGCGATTTCATATTCCAAACTCCACGCACCCACCCACCCACCCACCCGCACCCATACACCCACACACCCACACACCCACACACACACGCGCGCGCGTGTAGAAGAACACCCACCCGCACCCCTCCCACACACACACACACACACACAAGAACGCACACGCACACACACACACACACACACAAACACACACACACACACACACCAACACACACACACACACACACCCTAACACACACACACACACACACACCCTAACACACACACACACACACCCTAACACACACACACACACCACACACACACACACATACACACACATAGACAAACACACACACACACACAACACACACACACACACACACACCCTAACACACACACACACACCCTAACACACACACACACACACACACCACACACACATACACACACACATACACACACACACACACACATACACACACATACACACACACACACAAACACACACACACACACACACACACAAACACACACACACACACACACACAGACGCGCGCGCCCGTTTGCCCACCCACCCTCTCACCCACCCCCTAGGCACAAATGCACGAATGAATGCGAGAGCAGACTCACACTTGCCAGCTTCCCGGAAGGAGCAACTAGATTTACAAAGTAACATTTGCGTTCGCCTCACACGCCCCCTAGCATGCTTTCTGCACGGATGAAACATCGCAGGTACGCTGCACTGACCGGGTGCAGTACCCGCATTGTGACCTAGCTCTGTTAGACTGGAGTGCCCTGTCCCCCTGCGGAAACATAGCAAACACTTCTCCCATCCCTTGGCAAAAAAGGCTGGACACACAAACACGCACACACGGACAGAGAGCGCTGAAACCCAAAAAGCAAACCTCTCTAACCTTGCTACTCCCCAAGGACTGAGCCATGCAAACCCTCGAACCTTCAACCTTGTCCCTTGAAATCCGCGCTGAACCCAACCTGAGGTTTAGAGAGTACAGGGTTTAGGATGTATGGGCGTTGTAGGCAAGCGGCCGGAACATATTCCAAAAATGTTTTCCTGAGAACCAGCGTGAATTCCATTACCTCCTCCTCTTCTTCTTCCTGCGAGGGCCATGGGCTGGAAACTTCAAGAACGGGCGTCTCCAGCGAGTTTCAATAAGGCATTAATAAGAAGCCTTCATATATATATATATATATAATCAATATGTATATACGTACATACGTGTGTACATATACATACATAAACATATATATAGAGAGAGAGAGAGAGAGAGAGAGAGAGAGAGAGAGAGAAACATACAGAGAGAAAGAGAGGGAGAGATATCCGTATCTCATGAGCCTGAAAGCCGTTTCAAGGCTGGGCGTGACGACTGTCATTGTTCTTGTAGGGCTCATGGCTAACACTGCTTGCGGACTCAGCAGTCTTGTGAGGTTGATGGTTTAGGCTTGAAGGATACGGGGCTCTGCGGATGTACTCTAAACTGCCTCGAAACTCCCGGACACGAATAACAAAACAACACCTCATCATGAATCCTCAACTTTAGGCTTTGACTCCTAGGCCCCAAGCCTTGCGGGCAGAAACCGAAGCGAATACAGCAACAAAGAAACTGATCCCCAACCAAGTGCTTTCCCTAAGCTCCTCCAGGTCCAGTGAGATGGTGCTCAATCGTGAAATCGAGATAGTGCTCAAAGTTCGGAGCTTCGCCAAGGTCGACTTCTGAGCGACTTCAACAAGTGACACCAATCTTCATCAGGAGCTGCGGGTTTCGGTGCTCACTCTCGGACAGTCCAGGCGAGGCATGTGGTTCGAGGTCTGAGAAGTGAAACTGCAACTACACGGGGGTTCAGAGTCGTGGTAACAGAGTGCCACTATACAGACACGCTGGCGACTTTCCCTCAGGATCCGTAAGTGTCGTGCTACAGTAGACTTGTTCAAGGATTCTGAGCACTACCACTGCAGATCGCATGTCGGATGGGCTGGGGTGTAGATCCGAGCCCATACACATGCTACGAGCCGTGGATGGCATGGGGAAATTGATGCGATCTGTGTTGCAAAATCGTCTCGATTTTGCGGGGCTTCAGAATTGGCTAGCTTGGGGTTTATGAACCTGGGCTATGAGCTTAGGTTTTATAGCTTTGGCGTTTACCGGTACGGCATGCGTGGTTGCATGCATGCATTCGTGCTGCATGGCGGATGAACGGGCGAAGTACTGTACTGTATTGTAATGAAATGAAATGTATTTGCATGGTACGACAACGCTGTGTAAGGCAATGCAGCGCAATCTAGCAACATGTAGGGCAAGCCAGTAGTGTACTAATTGATGAATCGCACACTAAATTAGGTGATGTATGCATTGTTGGCCGTGATCCGTGATCGCGGCTTTTGCTTCGCATTCGCATGTGTGTATATATATATAAATAGATAGATAGATAAATAGAGAGAGAGTGTGTGTGTGTGTATTATATGTATACCGTCAAACAAAGTAAACACATGTTGCACATTCATACCTACTGTTAGTCTGTTAATGCTATAACTAAGGGCTTTTTAATCGATATAAGAAGTACCATGATCATTATGGTTTTTGTAACTGTTACTATTTTCATTATTACTACCATGGTCATTATGGTTTTTGTACCTGTTACTATTTTTACTACTCATTATAATAACAACACTTAGCACGAAAAGAACAGGAAGAAGGGGCCGACCGAGCTGCTGGGCTCCAGGTCTCCGCGGTGGAATCGCTCTGTCCAGTCAACTGCTTCAAGAAGACCTTTTCCTGCTGTCTGTAGAGTTTCGGGTTAGGGGTTTAAGGTGTAGGGGTTTAGGTAGGTTAGGGTTCGGGTTGGAGCTTTTCATGCTGTCCGTAGCAGGATGTAGGGTTTAGGGTTAGGGCTTTGTGGCGCGGACTACTTGGAGGTTCATGGGAAGTTATAACTAGGGTCAGTAGGGTTATACGCAAGATAACTGTGGATCTATAGCCCATGTTATTAAGGGACTTATAGCCCCCTATAAACACAAACCTCCAAGTAGGGCTTTACAATTCGGCTCTTAAAGTTTAGGCCTTGTCAGGGTTGAAAAGATCTTCTACGGCCTCTAGAGAAGGTTTTGGAGAGCTTCTCCTGATTGTATCGGACTGTGAAGGCCTCCTGTACGGGTATTTTGCTCGACTGAGGTCTGCCAGGAAGGGTCCAAGTTTGGAAACTAATTGCTTCAGCTAATTCCGGTCAGAGGGCGTTTGACTTTCAGGCCCTTCTGCATAAGCTCTGCGACCTTTCATTTCACTCTGGGCTTTCTGGGGCTCCGGTTTCTGTGGACCGAGGTCAGGCCCGGGAAGTCAAGCCTGTGATACACCCAGGCAGTGGCAGGCTCGGATGGGGCCTCAGGTGTCACCTTGGAATAAAAGGCCTCTCTTTTTGGTATTGGGTAACTTTATAAGGAGCCCAGGACTACAAAAAGGGACTAAGGGTACTACTGGGCATCCTAGTCACAGTGTAGCTAAGCCAAGCCTTCTGCGACTCTCAAGGCTTGGGAATTTGAGTGCAATCTCTATTGACACTCGAAAGGGTTCAGCTTTGTGTTTTGGGGCCCGGTATCCTTACCACCAGAAAACACACCCTGAGACCCTGAACTACAAAACCCGACCCTGAACCCCTGGAAAGCCGAAACAATTGAGCAAACTAAACCCCTAAACACCGACTCGACAAAGCAATTGTTGAAAACACAAACTTCTGTGACCATGGACTGCAATGCACTAAGCCCTGCAAAAACCTAAACCCCTAAACTCCAAACCCTAAATCCCTAAACTAAACAACCCTAAATCAAGCCCTCAAGTTAAGGCTTCAGAGATTTCCGCCCCGTCTGTCCATCTGGTCACTCATCTGTGATTGACCTTGGAGGGTTCAGGGTCTAGGGGCATCGGACATCCACAAACACTCAACCGGGCCATGACGTCTGCATATCCGGATCTGTCTAGTATAGAGGCCTTCACAATTAGACTCGGGTTTGGGGGCATATGATACTATAATTTGCATGGGGAACCTACTGGTAAGCATTTAAGTCCCTATCGTAGCAACAACTGCATCCAGACGGAGTAAGCAAGTCTTGCTGATACGCAGAACGCAACCTTGACCTTAACCACCAAGCCGCACAGTAACTTCGGTGAAACCTGCAGAGGCATTGTGGGAACATGAAGCCAACGACGACCTACCGCAAGCATGGCAAGGATAGAATCGTGTCGGCCTCGATCGAGATATGGGTGGTTGTCAAAATTAGGGTCCCTTTTTTGGTACCCTAAATATTAGGTGCCGTACAATAAGGTGGACCCAAAAAGGGACCCTAATTTCGACAACTACCCGTATGGCGATACTACCAGGGTTCAGGGTCTCAAGGGCTAAGCCGATCCGAGAAGAACCCTCGGTACCCATATTCGCCTGCCTCGACCCACCTGAAACCCCCAAAACCCAGCAACCTCCGATGCTTTTCTAGTGATGATGAGGCCGAAGTTGCAAGAGAGGGCTGCTTGAGGCTCGGGATTAGGCTCCAGGCTTCGTAGCTCAGGGTTCAGGGAGTTCAGGGATCGGGTGGAAGACTGGGGTTGGCTGACGTCCGCATGGAAAGGGAAGGGAATGCTTGGAAGCTGGGTGGGCTTGTCGGGGTGATACGTCTGTCAGGATTCGGAGCCATGAATCCCGATCCCCCCAAATCCCTCACCCTTCACCGACAGCATCCCTATACTCTCGATCATTAACTACCTATAGTATCCATTGTAGCGCCAAATTTCTTTACCCAATTGTGTATTAAGGACCCTGAAAGGTAACCCAAAAAAGAAACCACAATGGAGACTATAGGTACAGCAAGCCGAATCTCCTTTTGCAAAGTCCCAGCGCCGACTTCTCTCGACTCTGAGAGCGGCGCAGGGTTCCGCTGGGTTGGAGGCACCGACTGCCGGATACGGATCTATACCTCAGCCGGGTATGATTTGGAGTCTTGGGATATGTCTAGCTTTGCAATGGTGTGGTATCCGCAGCCTGAAACCATCGTATACATTGATCACCAGTGACGACATCTGACTGAACACTGCACCAGCCCTTCTCCGTGAATTCAGCAGCTGTCGCGCATGAAGCACACTGTTCTCCCTCGACCGACATCGACCCCGACACTATACAATCAGTACAACATGAATCGTACAACATGGATCCCATAAGCGGGTACAATCCCCTCAGTCCCCGTTGACTCGTAGCCCCTTCGAAGTAAGCCCATAATCCAACAAGAATCACTATAAACCCATGATTATGGCCGAGCAAAGAATCACTAATGGTATATGAAGATAACCGAGAAATAGTAATAGTTGATGGTCCTAGACTACAAGCAAAAATGGAGCTCCGTGCAGCTCGAGAAGCAGGGCCCCTCGTCGCCGCAAATGCGAGGTACCGGCTCCGGCTGCGCTAGGAGCGCTTTGAGCCCGAGTAACAGCGGTGTTTAGGGCTTGTAGGGCTTTGGGTTTAGGGTTTATAGGGTTTAGGGGGTTTAGGGTTTAGGGGTTTATAGGGGTTAGGGTTTAAGGATTTAGGGGTTTAGAGGGTTTAGGATTTAGGGGTTTAGGGGGTAGGGTTTAGGGTTTAGAAGTGTTTAGGGTTGCAGCGGTGCCCGTGTAACAACGCAGGCTCGTGCTCCCTGTCCTCTAGGGTTTAGGGCTTCAGGTTTAGGGTTTGAATATCCCTTTCACTCTCCCGCTGTCGTTCTCTCTCTTTTGTTTTCTCTCTCTCTCTCTCTCTCTCTCTCTCTCTTTCTCTCTCCTTCTCTCTCGCTCGCTCTCGCTGCCGCTCGCAAGGCTTAATAGGTCCACTAGGGCACTAGGGAAATCTGAGAAAAGCATTGCCTAATTGTTCGTCTCGCATATCATATTGTTGAGGGGTCGGCGTGTATAGGTATGTTTGGAGCCTAGCATTCCTTCTGAAGGGAGGAAGGAACTACCCCCCAAAATGCACATGGGGTGCAGGGGAATTCTCTCCGATCCATTTTCTAGATGCACCTGAGCCCGAAACCAAAACAGAGAGCATTTTTTTTGAGCCGAACACACTATAGTCACTAAACCCAAAAAGATAATTGAACTGATTCCAGAGCACATAACTGTCTGAGTCTAAACCCGAAGCCCCCACTGGATCTCCCGAAATTCGACTCCATAGCCCCGCATAATCATGCTGCCTCCGGAAAATAGCAGAGGCCGCGATAAGGGTAGAGTCTACAAAGCCCCGCCCCCAAAAAGAGGGATCTACACCCCAAGCCGAAAAGCTCTCTACGACTGTTTGTAAAACCCCGTAAAACCTTAACCCTAAACCCCAACATTTCAAAACCCTTGTCGCATCCGCGCTGTGAAATCAAACCCTTGAACCCTCAGTTTTTAAAACCCTAAAGCTTTATAATCCTAAACCCCAAAACCCTAAAGCTTCGCGACCCTAGACCCCAAAACCCAAAATTCTGAAACCTCAACCCCAAAACTCTAAATCAGTGCATTCAGAGGCCGCGACGCGATTGACGAAGTAAAAGCGACCAGGTCTCGACCTGGCAACCGCTCAGGCGCTTTAGGGCTCCTCTTGCCAGAGAAGAGAGCCCAACATTAAAGGATATACCTTCAGCTATGATGGGGTTCATACTATGATGTAAGCTACATTCCTTAATTAAGGGGTGTTGGGTTTGGGGTTTATTGGTAAATGTTTCGGCCCCTACCCATCGGCTCCATAGTAGTTCCTTTTTGGAGCTCATATCTAGAATGCTATAAGGTAATCCGACAAAGGAACTACTATGGGGCCTATGGGCAGGCCCTTATGTTGTTAAGACATACCAGCTGAGGGTTCGTTTCTTAGGGGTCCGCGGATTTAGTCCTAGGTTTCGTGTCCTGAATGACCTGAAGCTAGCCAAACCACGTCGGTGTGTACTTCTGCAAGGCACGAGGTTCGATTGTTCATGTGGCAATGAAACTGTTCAGAAAGCTTCGCATGACATGTCAGCCCTTCAATAATCCACAGGACGGTCCATCACGGAACGATTGCTGTCGTTTCACCATGCGCCATGTTCGTGACGAGTTCATGGCAACTCATAGTTGCTACTGTTGTGCTTGTCGCTTCGCATGGGCACTTCATGTGCAAGCAAGTCCCAGGACCCTGCTAGATGTCATCGCGTTCCGATAAAGCTCGACCCGAAGCCCCCAAGCGAGGCTGTGCACGAGTTGAACAGGGAAGCTTGCCAACCCCACGATTCTTGACTCGGATCCGATGGACCCTGCAGCATCAAGACGGCCGATGTTCGATATACAGTTTGGAGCTTGTGGCTTAGATATGCGGGCAAACGAGAACTGCTAGCCTCCAAGATCCACACGGGCTCAGTTGGCACATTTGTTGACAAGAGTCCGCATTTTGAGCAGTACAGCTCAACATCTGCACAACCCAGTCAGCACAGGGCTTTTTCACGTCCGCACCATCAGAGATGCGAAGAATCGGCACAGGTGCTGCACGTGGGGTTTGTTCATGAGATGAAGGAGGATACCTTTAGTCTCCATTGCAGTTCCTTCTTAATTTAACCAATTCTATATTAAGGATCCTAAAAGGTAACTTCAAAAAGGAACTACAATGGAGCCTATAGGCAGCTTCCATATGGGATTTCGTGTTGAGGAGAAAGGAGCTTCAAGTGCAAATGTGCGAGGCGTGTACCGAGCCCTTCACATAGGTAAGACTGGGTGTAGATCTGTGCATCTATGTGTGCATGTATGTGCATCTCTGCAAGGACAGATAGAGGGATCTTCCTTGTTATTGATGTTCATGGTGATATTGGCATTGGCCTTGTGTAGCAACGATAGCTAACGCAAACTTCACATGCCTTGACCTTACTACCCCATTTAGCCACGGAAACAACAGGTTAAACTTTCCGATTCCTACTAAACTGTAAGAACCGGAACAGTTTAAAGGTTAGGTATTGGGGATCTAAGCTGATGCACGGTAGTGGGCTCCCCAGGAATTACTGGCAGCAGGAGTTCCCAGAGTCTGCGATGATGCTGGCAGCATTCTCCTTGGCGTTCGCCGTGGATCAAGGGCTTTGTAGTTCGCAGTGCTTCGAGGGGTACTATAAGGGATCTATAAGGGTACTATAATATAGGGGCCTTAATAATCCTATATCTTACCTTTGGTTAGAAGGGAATGGAAGAATGGTAGTAATAGTAGTTCTAACTGTACCCCATTCCTCCATTCCCTACTAACCGAAGGTAAGTACTGGGAGCGGTACTTGGCGACTCCATCCTTCTTGGCTCTGAGTGGCCAGGGACTTGCCTCCAGGATAAACCGCCTCTAACTGGAAGTTTCCGAAAATAAGGGACCCTAATATAATATCCTATAATAAAGGTAGGATCCTCATTATAAGGATCCCAAAATAGGATGCACCGAATTCTCGGAAACTCCCAAATCGTGAATCCGTGTCCTGTGGTGCTCGTGGCTTTCAGGAGTGCTCAGACTGCCTTGCAACTACTGTCTACCTAGAGGCTCATACCCTACCCCTTTTTTCGGAAACCTAGTTTTATGGTTAGGATCTGCTATCTTAAAACGTAGGCGCCCTAAAAAAAGGGGTAGGGTATGAGCCTCTAGGTAGACGAGCATCTGGAGTCGCCTTGAACCATAATTGAAACCAGCGTTGGGTTTGGGGTGAAGTGTTGGATTTCTTACGTTGTGGGGCGAGATGGTTTGAGGACAATCCACATGTGGCCGGCTGCAACACAAGAGACCCACTTAGTGACCCTACACCCTAGACGGACTAATACTTAAGAAAGCCCTCCGTATGCTCGAAGGAGGCAAGCTGCCAAAACCAAAATATTAAGGCTGAAACTGAGGTGTTGCAGTCTGTCATACCGCAAGTACACATGTGACCAGCTGTTACTAAAAACACGGCGTAGCATGACGAATCTATTCAACCCCAAACCCTTTACATCCCTAAATCCCCAACCCCTAACCTTAAAGGCCCTAAATACTATAGGGGCCTTAACAATTAGAATAAGGACCCCCCCAAAAAAGAAATAGTATTGGTAATTTTTGAGGCCCCTATAGTAGACCCTTAAACCCTCCCTAAACCCCTAAACCCCAAAACCCTAAATCCTAAACCCTAAACCTTTACATCCCTAAATCCCCAATCTCATCCTGCAGACAAGTCTCGACGAGCTGGCGGCCTCGAGGACACTCGTAAAGCGAGCAAGACCTCGAAGCTGCAAATGGCGAGTTTAGGGTTTAGGGGTTTAGGGTTTTAGGGTTTTGGGGTTTAGGGGTTTTGGGTTTAGGGGTTTAGTGTTTAGGGTGAACGGCTTCTTCCGACAGCCCTACCGGCGTTCTGGTTTTGTTCACCCCTCGCATAACTAGGGATCAAAGACAGGGCTATGGGCTTCAGGCTGGCTTTTTCCCCCTCCGCCTGGCTACGAGGAACCTACGATAGAGCTGAGGGTTAAGAGCTTATGGCGTAGAGGGCCAAGGTAGCTGTTCCAGAACTGGCTAGTCGCAGTGCGACCGCGCATGATCGCAAACAGCCAGCCGCCTTCTGACTTCTACGGTGGCCTCAATATTGAATCATATGGTGAGTCAAAATCATATTCGGGACTAGGTATTTAAACCACGATACTACAGAAACGGCCCCAACCAACGAAACTGGGGAGAGGACAGCTCGAGAGCTAGCTAATCGAGTGGCTTCTCTCTTTGCCCTCCCTGGTACTAAATCAGAGGTTGCCAGTTCCTTACAGCCGAAAATGCTACGTTGAGGCTTTTCGAGAGTTGGGTTCAGGATGGGCAGAGGAAGACTTTCGTAGAACCCTTTGCTGCACGGGGGGCCTGAAGATGCACCTCCAGTTTCGGCAAAAGAACGATCTGAGCCGTTAGGGCCTGTACTTGGAAGTTCATGGGTAGCTCTATAAATGAGTGGGATAATAAGTCCTGTAATATGGATGGTAACAATAATGGCTATCCTACTTGTAACCCTACTTCTTCCTAGCCATGAGCCTCCAAGCAGGTTCTACAAAGGCTTGGAGTGTAAGGCCGTGGCGTTATCCAAAGCCAATACAAGCCCTGAAAACCAGCCCCGAACCCGAGCCAGGAAGTCCCAGTCAAGCGAAGAACCATAAATCAGGGTTTAGACTGACATCCCCAAATGCCCAAAACCCTACACTTGAACTGCAACTACCCATTTCAGCAACCGGGAACAGCTGCGAAGCAGATTCCAAATCCAAAGCCCGCACTTGCAGTTTGGACTTTCATGTAAAGTTTGTATGTAGCAGTTCTTGAAAAAGGTTGCGGACCCCGGTGAAGCAATCAAACTGTAGACCATGGTAACTAGACCCCGAACCCATAGCAACAAAGAACAATTACTTTAAGACTCTTTATGAAGCGCGCCAGTGCGTGCCGAGATGCTTCACACAGCAGGTCGCGTCGCTGTTGCCTCCGATGCCACCCGTCGTGCTGTCGGCGTCTGCGCGCCTTGGACTAAGGCCGTCAGTGCACAATCATCATTCAAGTGCTGTGCACGGGATCATGCTACACCCCTTGAACTTGTCTGCTGCTCAGGGGGTGATCCGGCATTTTCGCCAGCAGAAAAACCAGAAACTGTGCACCTTCAAACTAACATGAGCCGGAAGCAAACCTTCCGTACTTCTTCTAGCTGTCAAGCAGCAGACACCCAAAACCCCAACACCTCCGGACTTCGACACCGAAGCTCCCCCTACAAACACTACTTTGTCTAGGTCCCTGCTTTAGGCCTGCAGGCTTTCACCTGCAAGCCCCGCATCCAAAAATCCTGGATAGCACAACCCTACAAACCCTGAGCCAAATGGTCCAAATCTCTAAAGCTGACATAAGGGACTGAATAATTAGAATACGGTTCTGGGGGGTATATTCAGGTAGATGTATCTTCTTGTAAAGAACCCTAAGGAACGAATTCATACTCAGGGGCGGCCCTTTATCATAATTACTCCCAGGTGCAGCTTTCTTTCTCAACTGCTCCCTTGTTTACACCGGAGGTTACCTGAGGACCGCAGCTATGAGAGACCTCCCAAAGCCAAGTGGCAGAACGAAGCCCGCCTGACCTTTGTTGCCAGATTGTTTGGGGGCCCGCTGAGGGCTTCAAATTTTGGTGGTCGGCATTTGGTTCAATGTTTTTGGGGGCTTGCTTTGCCAGCGTTTCAGTCGATGTTTGGTTCTTCTTTTGAGGGCTTGATTTGGCAGAGTTGGGTGTTTGATGGTGTTTGGAAGTTTGGAGCGGGCTGCCCGGCTTGTAGTCCATATGGTTTTCGACTTCACATTGAGGGCCTATAGGGCCTGGGGTGCTGGGGGGAGGTCGGAGTTCGGGTTCAGCTAAGCTTCTTCGGGTCTCGAGATATGCCGTTTAGTTCCGACAAGGCTTCACCTGCGCCTCACCCCTCAATTTCAACCCCAATCACTCAAGACCCTCAAGCCCCTACTCCTCCCCTAAGCGCTCAGACAAGCCACGGAAATAAAAGGTTACACTTTCCGATTCCTCCTAAACTATAGGAACCCGAAAAGTGTAGAGGTTAGGTATTGGGGATCTAAGTATACCTATAGTCTCCATTCTAGTTCCTTTTTTTGGTTTAACCAACTGTATAATTAGGATCCTATAAAGTAACCCCAAAAAGGAACTACAATGGAGACTATAGGTAAGGCCAGGTAGGGCTTCAGGGCTTCCCAGAGAGCCCAATACCCCTTAATTAAGGAATATACCTTAAATCATATTATGCGCCCTCTTATAATTTAAGGCATATTCCTTAATTAAGGGGTATTGGGCTCTCTGGGTTGCTCAAAGCAGGCGAGAGTGCCTTGGCCTCTGCTCCCGCTTCTCTCAGCTACGTGAAGCCTTGCGGCATGATTTACCTGCATTACCCCACCTGGACCCTAAGGAACCTACCTTTTTAAAGTTCCCTAATATGATTTCTTTATATAAGTCCTTTAAAATGTAGGTTACTTGGGGTTACGGTAGGGATCAAAATAGCCCCAAAAGCCTTATGTAGCGTGGTCTTTGGGCCCAAAAGTCCCAAAAGCCTTCATATATGAGTTTTGAGATCCCTAGGGTTAGAAGCCCAAAGGGTCCAAAGTACCAGTATAGTAGAATGTAGGGTTTCTGTATGAAGAGCTACTATGATGATTTGGGAAGTGTTCCCCACAACAGTACTTATAGGACCCTTTGGGAAGAAAGCCGATCCCTGAAAACAGAAACTTCCGCGAACTCAGGCTGGGCCCTGCGCTGCAAGTAAAGCCAGTGCAAGTCTTCACACAGCAGTCCCCATCCGTCTCACCTGCAACCAACGCAGCATCGCCTGCCGCAGGGATCATGGTCAGAACCCTAAACCCCACAACCTACTATAGGGGCCTTAATAATTAGAATAGGGTTTTGGGGCCCAATATACTATAAAACCATAATAAGCAACCCCCAGAATAGTGTAGGTCATCATTTCAATCATTGAGGCCCCTACAACCTATTCCATGCAACTGAGAGACAAACGGAAACTCGAGGTCTTCTGGGCCCTCTGAACTCAGCCTAGAAGCAAACAACCAAAAGCACCTTACTACCCCACAAGCCACGGAAATGGAAAGGTTAAGCCGTCCGTTTCCTACTAAACTATAAGACTGTAAGAACCCAAAGGTTTAAAGGTTGGTACCCTACCCTGAGGGTCCAGGCACTCATACAGTATATACTTTGGCCCTGAAGAGCCCATCTTGGAACTACTGTGAAGCCTAAGTATCTTACTATTTGGGTACATGGACCCTTATGGCTCGCGGCCAGCGGAAAGACAAAACACCTTGATTTACCTTGAAGTCGCAGCCCCGCGCAGGGGCCCTCCGTTTGGCAGCTTCGTTTCCATGCTGCAAGCACGAGCCAGCATAACTCCATTTTCTCTTGCAGGTTCTTATTCTGACCCCGCAATATGGAAATTTTCAAGGACCCATCAGGAAAGTAAGTTTCGGTAGCTTATAAGGTATGCTATGGCTCTCGCACGTTCTTGTAATGTACTATGTCGTCTTGGTTTATATGCAAGGAGGGCTGCATCGGAGGTTGGCTGGGTTCTCGTCAACGCCATTATAGTTTTCAGGTAACACGGTATGTGCATCTATATACTGTACTTTTTGCAGTGTATTGTATGGTATATAGTATTGTGATGCGATGACGTGTAATGTAGTGTAGGTATGCGTGGTGTAAGGACTGCGGTTTCTTCTTCTTCGGTACCTGATTACTAATCCATAATTAAACAGCCACCCTGTTCTGTTCTCATACGTCCTGCTCGAGCCTGACTGTTCTGTGGGACCACAGCTGAGTGTTACATCATCGCTCGTGGAAAGAGTTGTAAGTAAGCCTTGACCGACAGTATAGCGTTCCCTTGGACAACTCGGCACAGCCATCCCCGCTAAGCATGCCAGAAAGCGGCAAGGGCGGAGGGAGGAGGAGTAGGGTTCACCGGGAAGCTCGAAAGTTCGGATTCTGAAGGCCAGAGGGCTCGGTGGTTTTGGATTTCGCACGCTTTTTCCACCAGAAATCTGCAACCAGCGCGCGCCAGAGGTATCGGGGATGTACCAGATTCCCTCATGCTTCTGGATTTCCATGGACAGCGGAGGTGTCCTGTCGATGCGAACGGCCACAGCCCCCGAATGGTTGCAGCCGTCCCAAGACAAAGCGTGCCAGCGCAGGTAGAGGGCGCTCCACCGACGAAACGAGCGCTCGAGTTCCAAATCTTGAAGGGAGTCCCCGAAATCGATGCCCCAAATACTTGCCCGATGGTTTGCAGCCTTATCCCTGGTTACGATATATCGCCCCTCATCCCCGTTCTTCCCATAAAGGGATGCAAATATCCAAACGGCGTCATCCGGTTCGTCATCAGACACCACGAAGAGGGAGGTGCCAGACAACCAGCTTTGCACCAATGAGTTCAGAGGCTTCTTTGGCCCCTTATGTCCCTGTGCATCACCGGCAAAGATATATCGTTCCGGCATTACCAGCAAGGGAACCTCGCCCAGCTGGCGCAAATGCAGCATGGTGGCTTCGATCTGGTCGTGTCGGAAGTATGCCGCATGCAAGTTGCCTCGCTCTTTATGCTGAGTAATGGCCAAGATTCGGTGGACTTGTCTGGCATGTAAAACGAGAAACCACAAGAAAGGAACAGTCTTCAATTTCAGCTAACACCAAGTACTTAACCAGCCGAGGTTGCTAATCTCAACGTCTCCCTCCCTGGAGAAGTTTTTGCCTCCTGCACCTTCCCGACTACCTTCGGCCGCCTGACGTCGCTGCACGGCACCACGGTATCCTACCTTCGCTGCTCCCCCGCCCCCCACCAACGAAGTCATGCGAGAGCTTAGTGCCGATTACCTAAAGGCCGACCAAGCTTCATTCGGCCCATCCACGAAGCACGTCGGGCCTCCGCCGCCTCCATCCTGCAGCGATGCGCTCAATCGACGGCAGGTCTCCGGCTTGAGAAGCGCTGCAGCCCCCTCGCGGGCTATATCAACCTGGGCACTGAGCGCGCCAGAACCTACCATGTCTTTTCTTGCAGGGCCCTGGGGTAGACCCTAACGGCTTTGGTGGGTTGAGATATGTGAAGGCATTCCCTCTCAGACTATAGAACGGTCGAGGAGTTTCAGAACCCCTGTTGGGTAGGATCCTTGCCGCAGGGTGTACCAGAAGAAAACTATCAAGAGCCGCTCCTGGAAAAGCATCCGGCACCTGCTTGCGTATATATCTGCATTAGGGTTTGTAAAGTTTAGGCAGGAACGGAGTCTGGAGTAGGGCATCCCAAAGCCTCGACACAAATTGCAGCACAAGAAGCATGGCTTGCCTCCGGACAAAGCCGTCGCAGATGGCAGAGAGGGCGCATCACAACCTCGCAACGAAGACCTTTCAGCTCTTCGCATGAAAGCGCCTCCAAAGGAGCGGAAGACTGCTTATTTAGAGAAGAAGCGTTCTTATGAATCCTACTGTGGAGCCATGAATCATAGGGATCCTTAGGGGTGTAGGGGGAGGGGGGGTAGGGGGCCTTAAGGCCCATAATAAGGACTAATAAGGCCTATTTAAGGAAATATAGTCCCCTACACCCCTAAGGATCCCTATGAATGAAGCGATACTGGGCTCTCCGTGTCCAAGAACCGAGGCCCTTCAGCTTATCAGCTCCAAGCCTACCGACCTTATAAGGGAGACGAAATCCACAAAAGCCACACATACCTACCCAAAGGCTCCTGAGTGCCTGCCTCTATATATATATATATATGGAGCTATATATGTATGTGTGTGTATATATATATATATATTAAAGAAAATTAGGGTAAGGCGTTCGTCATACAGCCTCGGAGATCTTGTCCAGGCACGTGCTGGGCATCTCGAGTTCGGTCTTTGACAGTAAAATGAGCACCTGACTTTGCCGTCTAGGGTTTAGCTCTTATAGATCTTCCTCGTAGACTGACGGCTTTGGACCTGAAGGCAACTTCATATTCATCCAGACATACATATATATATATATATGTATCAACATATGTAGTGATAGATTGATCTACTTGTCTATTTACCCCTTTCCATCTATCTGTCAGTCTATCCATCCTTTGGTTCAAGATCTGATCTTCTTGGACACCGAGCTCCCAATGCGGGAGTTTCTGAAAATTCGGTGTACCTTATTTGGGGTCCTCATATCAAAGACCCTACTATTTAGGGTACTATATTAGGGTCCCCTACTGTCGGAAACTCCCACATCAGCCCCCGAAGCAGGACTGCCGACTGAGTGGAAGTCTATTTGAACAGCAAGGTCCTTCTTCAGATTGCCAGACTTAGGGTTCAGAAGAGTACCCTTTCAAGGGTCTCCCTAGTGCTACCTAGGACCGTGCGCATCTTTTGCGGCAAGAGGCTCCAAAAAGATCTGTGTACAAGCCCTCGACAACTGTCCTCAACCCAAACCCTAAACCTTATTGAATCCTACACATTCCCAAAAACCTAACTCCCTAGTTAAACCCCCTTTAAGAGTAGGGGTTTAAGTTTAAGCCCACCCTACCCAGAGAATACCCCTTAATTAAGGAAGTTAAATTAAATCATAAGGGGTGCATATTATGATTTAGGTTATATTCCTCAATTAAGGGGTATTGGGCTCTCTGGGTAAATCCCTGAACCCCTTCTTAGGCACCTCCTCCTGCAGCGCCGGCTTGTCAGCAAAGCCGCGGAGCAACGCCGCCACAGCGGCGCCGTTGAGGCGCGCTTGCCGGCGAGACACCACCGGCTGCAGCCTTTCCCAGAGAGCCCAATTCCCCTTAATTAAGGAATATACCTTAAATTATAAGGGGATTCATAGTATGATTTAAGCTATATTCCTTGATTAAGGGGTATTGGGCTCTCTGGTTTGGAGTGTCAGCTGTAGAGTGTAGGGTTGAGCTTGAGGTACAGTTCAGGAGGAAGGTTTGGGGTTCGAGATACAAGCACAGCAGCGTATCGACATAAATTTTACATCACGAATGAATTCATGTATGCATGCATTCTTTAGTAACATGAGGTTCGAGTCATTGAAACGAACAACTTTCAGGGTTCAGGGTTTGGGGTTTAGCAAACAACTTTCAGGGTTTAGGGTTTGGGGTTTAGGGTTTGTTTTGTTAAACGTCCCTTTTCCGACTCGCTGGGGGTTTAGGGTTTAGAGTTCCAGGGTTTGGGGGCTGCTCTGGCTCGTCTCCGTCAAGGCTCATCATCTTCGGGCGATTCCGGGTGATATTGAAACAGTCATAATTCCTCAAAGCCGCAACTCCGACCCCTTCTGATCCAACAGCCCCGCCAGTAACTACCACCATTGCCAAGCGCAGGGTCCTCTAAACAATCCGAACCACCCCCCGAGTAGGTACTCCAGGGGCATCTTCAACGGAAAATGTAGGGTCTCCGGCAATCTTGCTAGAAATAAAAAAAAATAAAAGGAACCCGCGCAGTGAACCCTTGAGACAATGGAGGGTCCTTGCGGCTCAAAAATCCAAGACCGAAGTGTGGCAATGAGTTATATTGCAGATTTGTTGATATCTATAGTCTCCATTGTAGTTCCTGTTTTTGGTTTAACCAATTTTATATTAAGGATCCTAAAAGGTAACCCCAAAAGGAACTACAATGGAGACTATAGGTACAACAGGGGGTGCAAGGGTTCACTAAACTGCGCAGCCAAGCAACAGACCTTCGTAAAACCTCTGAAGCCGATTCGAGGCCCCTTCTGCGGCCAATGCGCTCAAAAGCGGCTGCAGCGTCCGCATCTTCACCTGGAGCTCCTAGAATAGAAGCACTACACACACTGGGGTTGGGCGTAGGCTACATCCATGAACCCTGATAATTAACACGAGGATTTAATTAAACGGCTACAACAGCCCAAAAAACACCAGTTATAAGCCCTGTATACAGATCGACGCATCTGTCGATCGATCTATCTATCTGTCTGTCTCTCTATCTGTCTATTTGTCTATCGGTCTATCTGTCTACCTGTGCGTCTGTCTATCTATCTTCCTGCCTACCTATCCACCTCTTGGCGTCTCCCTATCTACCACCCATCCCCACTCACCTGCCCCTCCCACCGCCTCCTACCCACCACCCACCTACCTGCCTACATACGCATCTATCGGTCTATCTAACCATCTATCTAACTACCTACGTCTACCTACCTACGTACCTACGTATCCACATAGCTATCTGGCTGGCTGTCTGTCTATGCGAGCTTTTTCTCTATTTCGATCTCGGATCCTTCTCATCAGGACCCGTATCATAGATATCCCTGGTTTCACGGAACTCTCAAAGCTTGGCTGCACCAGGAAAGTATGTCATCAAGCATGGAGGAAGTCGGCAAGGAAAAGGGATTCGAAAGGGTTTAGGATTAGGGATCGAAAATCAAATTGGCAAAGAAATGTGCTCAGGTCATGAACGGCCGAGTCTTAACAGTTACGATTTGGGGATGTAGCTTTGCGGTGTGGTACGCTTTCCTTTTCTCAAGGCCAAGAGCTCGAACAACTTGCGCTGAACGTCTGGATCAAGTCACTTGGTGTATCGAAACGGCATGCTGCAGAATCGCTTGGGCAGCATCCCACTTCCCAACATCCACGAGCTCCGCAACAAGCATCGACAGGGTAGCCTCCCGAACTGCAGTTTAGGGCTTCGGGTTGCGAGGTGCTCGGCTATCATCGACTTATATGCTTCTCAGGAGTTTCAATCTACGCACCCGAACCCAAGGCTAGCTCACTCCCCACACCTACTCATGAGAAGTCTAAACCACAAAATGCTGCAGCCCCAAGAACCTGAACACCACGCACCCGAAACGCCCTATGAGCTCCAACAGCCGATCAACCAGAACCCCTATCTTGGGGCAAGCCGCCTCGCTGAAGGACTCCTCACTGCAGGACAGGATCTCATAGCACAGTAGCAAGACCTGGTCCTGAGCTGACACTGGTCCAGGGTTTAGGTTCCTACCTAGATATCGCTGTTTTGCTTGCTAGCTGTCGCTTTTGATTTCATTGAAATAACACACTTGAGAAGAGGCCCAGGCACTAACTTCGCAGACACAACTCCTCGCAGCAGACGTTGCAATGCCTGGTGGCGGTGTACAAGAGGGCTTTCTTGACTAGTTCACGGTACACCCAGGGCCGGGGTTCGGATTATTCAGGGTCAGAACTCCCTCCAAGTGCAAACTCCAGCCCCCCAAATCCATAAGTCTTACAGATCTCTTGTAGATCCCCTAAGGATCCCTTTAAAGGAACCCCTATAGCCCCTAGCCTGAACCCAGAACTGAGAGGCTCTCGGCCCACATCGCCTGCTCCAAAGCAGGAAGCGGCCAGCCAGATCGGAGCGCTCCGCGAAGCAAAGAAATTGCAGAGCCTGCGCTTACCCACAGGATCCATAGTAGTCTTACTACCCCAAAAAGCTACGGAATTACAAGGTTAAACTTTCCGATTCCTACTAGACCATAAGAGCCCGAGAAGTTTAAAGGTTAGGTATTGGGGATCTAAGTTACCCATAGGCTCCATAGTAGTTCCTTTTTGGGACTACCTCATAGGATTCCAAAATAAGAACCGCTAAAAGGAACTACTATGGAGCCTGCGCTTTCTTGTACGGAATTTACAAGGGGCTTGGTAGGCTTTACCGTATAGATGCTTTTCCTCACCTTTGGTTAGTAGGGAATGGAGGAATGGGGTACAACTATAACTACTATTACTACCATTCTTACATTCCCTACTAGCCAAAGGTAAGTCTTGTGGTCTGAAAAGGCTATGCTTTTGCAGGAGCTACGGGTCTTGCAGGGCTTTATGAGGAGGCTATGAGGTAGGGTTTATGTTAGGGCCTTGGCGGGTGTACATAAGACAGGGCGAGTTAAGAATGTTGGTGAAGGTCCAAAACCCGGGATGTCGGCAATCAGCCCCACTTCATGCAAGGAAGAAGCCAAATAAGACTTATGACTCTGGAGATAATACTTCAAAGCGCACAACCAGGTTTTTTCATGGTTGGACATCGAACCCTTAACCCCAAACTCTAAAAACCCGAAACTGCTAGACCCCACTGCATCTCAACACCCTACACAGAGCCCTAGTTCCCAAAATCCTGCACCGCAAACCCTAAAAGCCTACCTGAACCCTACAGACAGCCCGTAAACCCCTTATAAATCCTAAAACTTTAAAGCCAGACCCTATAGCCCCTCGATCCTAAAACCCTTTAAACTTAACCTGGGTCCTCGAGAACCTAGCTTCTCAAGGACTCCTGTAGGAAATCAGACTAACAGATGCTAGCTGGGTTTCACCCTAAAGCCCCTAACCCCTGAATCCAAACTACACCCGAGGGTGCACCCTAAGCCTCACCTGTAGATTCTCCCTCCAGAGTCTGCGCCACCTTCCTGGGAAAGTCCCGGTCTTCGCCGTCTTCGGATTCTATGGTTTGCTTGCTTTGGAAGGGTTTAAGGTTGCATCTCTCACTCTCGCAGGTGAAACTCCACACAAGTCTTATGGCACTGCTGAGCCATGCAAACAACAAGACGCTTATCAGAATCAATTATCCAACACCCTAAACCCTAAACTCTAAACCCTAAACCGTCCCACCCATCTATTTGTTCCCGGGGCCAGCTGGCTAAGAGACGTTGCTCCTAGCAATACGGCTCTGCTCGTCACTTCAGACAGCTTTTAGGTTTTTAGGGTTTAGGGCTTAAGATCAACCTGGAGTAGGAGGGGAGTGCCAAAAAATTAGCTCGAAGTTCATGGAAGGGCTTGCAAAAGGGTCCTACGATCAAGGTGTTTAAGGTTTTGGGGGTGTAAGAGAGGTGCTTTAATTAGAATGGGGTTTGGGGCCTGGGGCATGTCATGTATAGCGATGGTTTAACACACTGACACTAAGGACTAATTCAAGCCCAGGGCTGGAACATGAAGCTGATCAGCTCTGCAGTCCGAAGATCATTTCGAGCTGCAAAGTTGACTCTGTCATGCTTTCGGTGTTCCGTGTCTGTATGCATATGTACCTATATATACATATGTGTGTGTGGTATAGAAGTGATTCTGCAAATTCCGTCTGCTATGTTCAGAACTCAAAATGTTTCTCAAGGGCATCTAAAGGCTCCGCTGGAGCTCGGCTTGCTGTCTTCTCAGCTCCTTCCTTGACCATTTCGGCCTCTTTGCAGCCATCTGCAGCTGCTCGTCCTGGGGCGAATCTACTGTCATGACGTCTGGAGCCTTCGCATGTATGTATGTGTTTCTACGTGTCTTTACGCTTGATGTGACGAATTGGACTGAGATTCATAATGTCGGGGGCGATGTAATCGCAAGTAGTATGCAAGTTCTCAAGATGCTCAGCCATGTTTTTCCAACATGCTGGAAGATTATGAAATATGCCGATCGTGCTGGACAGCCTCGACTGCCAGATCACAGCTTTGCCCGGTTTGACTAGAAGACAGAACCAACCTACACAAAGGATCGGCATAGTAGGCGGGGACATGATGACAATAACATTAACTGTCACTCTGCTTGTATAAATATACATTAAACATACACATACACGCATACACATACATACACATATATACATATAACGGACTTGCAAGCATAGTCTCGATCGCCAGATGCATGCGGGCCATCCCCCAGCCCTTTACAAGAAAAAGCTGGTGACGTATGGGCCGAAACGCAAAGTCAAGCAACTTAAAATTTAGGGGCTTGAGGTTTAATTAGAGTTCATGGTATAACCTGAAGCCTTCAAGCTCCAAAGCCCAAAATGTTCGAACCGGGCGTTGTGCCGCAGCCAGTGTTCCAAGCGGCTCAGCGGAAGCTCGTTTTTGCTGGCAGGTGCAGCACTTGCCCAGGGTCGCAAGAGCAGAAACGTCGTCCAGTCGAGGTGGCTATTGTTAAAAAAAAGCCACCTCGGCTCTAAGCCCTGCTTAGGGCTTTGCAGAGCCCTGAAGTCGTTTTGCTTGGGAAGCGTGGGACTTCGTGCATCTCGGAGGATTTTGGTGATGTGTTCTTGGTATGCTGATTAATTTTAGCCTCTATGAATTGATGTGTTTTTTGTGAAGTTCGGAGAATCGACGAAGGCTCCCTTGTCTTGCAGCTGCTCATAAGGATCAGCACCAAGCCTATCCAAATGATAAGCTTTAATAAAGGTGCGAAAAGCTTGCAAAAGACTATTGAGTCCGGGCTTGTGAAGCACAAGCTGAGCCGCCAAGAAGGCTTTAGAGGCTCCGGCAGCACTAGTTCGCCCGAGCTTGTTATTAGTTCTCCTGAGCTGGGCTTTGCCCTGGCTGAAATCTACATGGATGCTCTGCGGGAATGGATGGAGTCTGATCTGGACGTGGATGGGGTCTGACCTGGACGTTACCATGGTTGGCACATGGATGCTCTGCGGGAATGGATGGAGTCTGATCTGGACTTTGTCATGGCTGGCACATGGATGCACTGGGGGAATGGATGGAATCTGATCTGGACGTTATCATGGTTGGCACATGGATGCTCTGCAGGAATGGATGGAGTCTGATCTGGGAATGGATGGAGTCTGATCTGGACGTTATCATAGTTTTATGACGTTCGAGCAATGGAAAGGCTCGCCCATCTTGAAATAATTAAAATACGAAACAGATATGCTACAAATACGACACAAATACGAATTGAAAATACAATGCCCCAAACTAACAAGTTTTGAATACGTTTCCAATTGAAAAGAAATAGGAAATGAATACACAAAAAAAACGAAAAGAATGGGAACACAAATAGGGGAAAAATAGGAAAAAAATAGGAAAAACATAGGACGCAGAACCCCTTCTAACAAAAAAATACGATTTACCTTGGAAAAATAGGGGGAAAATACAACATGAATATGAAATACATAGGAAAACTCTGATTCACGTACGATAAAAGTAAGAATATACCTGGAAAAATACAACAAAATAGGAAATAGTCAGGAAATCCATGGGGCCCCAAATCACAGCAAGCCATAAGTTATATAAGCCATAAGCCATAAGCAAAATGCAAGTACGATTGAAAAAGCGTAGAAAATTTTGGGAAGATAAGGAAACTAATTGGAAACATAGGAGTCCAAAGTCATGGCAAGCCATAAAGGACATTGAGAATGCCGTTGACAATAGCAAAGCAGAGGAAAAGTACGTGAAACAGAGGAGAAGTTAGCAAAAACAGGGGTCCAGAATCACAGCAAGCGATAGTGAGAATACTATTGGCGATCTAAACATCAGAAGAAATACCAGGGACAACACAGGAACACCTTTGAAATATAGGATTCAACTACGAGAATTGGGAGAACATGATGAAGAAACACTAGGAGCCAAATGGAAATATTGTATTCAGTCAACAAACGCAGACCATAGAAATGTGGGGCACATCCTCTCCTCCCCTCCTCTCCTCCCCTATCATCTGCCCTCCTCTCGCCCCTCCCTCCCTTCCCATCCCTTCGTTCTTTTCCCCGCTCTTTCTCGCCTCCCCTCGCCTTCTTCCCCTGTCAAAATGGCATAACAACCGCAATGCAGATGTGCAACATGCTGGTGTTTGGGCCATGTCGCAACACGAAAGAGCAACTTGTGGTATCTTCGAGATTCGAGACCCGACTATCCCTCCTCGTGTTTGCCTGCTTGGGCTCGGGCTTGGGGCTTGAGGTTTGCTGATGTCAACTCCTTTGTTTGGATTGTTTGGAATCCAAATCCGGTTCGTCAGAAGTCGGCGTCCAGTCTGTCAACGCTTGGCGATCGTTTGGGGCTCGAAAGCAAGGGCGAGAGCCCAACTTGGATACACGAACAAGGCTTTCAACATTTATTGGTTTCAATTCATGCTGTTCGAGCTGCTATGTTTGACCACATCAGTGAGATTTTAGCATGGTATTGATTTTGGCATGTGATTTGCTGAGGAATATGGCATATGCTGCACAGGCCCAACAGCGACAATGTTGCTCTTTATCGGGCTACCACATGCATGCGCTACGCACTGTGCACGCATGCACTAGCATGCGTGTTTTTGCTGCAAACCGGGCAGACCGTCACTTTTGAATACTGGCTACTGGCAACTGAGTCTTATGTCGTAAGTCCGAATCCTAGGTCCTAGGAGGCTTAGGAAACACACATAGACATGTTTGACGGCGCCATGGCTGTTCCGTCGTGCATGCAGAAGTGGCAAGCTGCTGCGCAGGATGAAATCATTCTTTCGCAAAAGAGCTCTGAAGAAATTCTCGAGGCTGATGCCATGAAGGAGGACTCAGCCTCCCGAGTCCCATCTGAGCCGGATGAGACGGAGCAGGACAAAGAAAATAGAGTTGTGCAAATTGCAAACATTGCCAATGGTGCTGTCATCGATGTGGAATGCACGTTTCCTCGCCAAGATGGTTGGTGGGTGATGGATGTAAAGATGGCGACCAATACGCAAGATGTGAATCTGGCACGGAAGAAACCTCTGAAGCTGCTGTCGGCCTGTTCCGGCATGCTCTCAGAGGCCAAAGTTCTGGAGGCCGGGTTTGCAAAGGTCTAATTTTGCAATGCGAACCTTGATAGACTAAGCCTACTAAGCCTAAGATTGTGGTTTTGAAGACGTGTCTGCAATGGGCTACAAAAGAAAAGCTGGGAAGCTTATTTCAGGATTCATTTGGATTTCGTAGTATAGTTCATAGCTTCAAAATTCAAATCTTGAGGCTGAAACTTGTAGAGACGGTACCCAGGCTCCAAGCCGCAAGCCCAAACCCTGCGTCGAGTCTACGATTCGAGATCAGAATTCCCGGACATGCAGAATCTCAAAGTCTTAAAAACCTTGAGGCCCTTTGTTAGCTTTTGTTTCCCCCCATAGCAAATTCCTGCTTTGTCAGATGCTTCGCATTCCGTACGAATGCATCGGCGCGTGTGATCCAGATGCTGACTGCCAGACCTTTATCAAGGCTAACTTTGCTCCATTGCATCTGCACAGGGACATGACGCAGCAGGCAAATTCTTCAGCTTGCTTGATTCACAGCGATGCGGAGGCCTGTTTGTCACGTCGTTTTGCAAGCATTGACTTCTTCCACCTTGGGACGCCGTGCCCCCCTTTCTCGAAGCACAGGGCAAAGAGATTTGCGGACGGTTCGGTGGCTGGCCACAAAGATGTGAGCACGACAAATCAGGTTGTGGAATGGCTTCAGGCTTTCGAGCCGCAGGCTGGCTGTCTGGAGCAAGTGGCAGGCTTCGGTATGCCACAGTCGGAGGAGGACGCAGCATCTCCATTGGAGAGGCCGGTTGGAGCTACTGTATCTGTTGAGCTTGGTTCAGATTCTGGGTTCAAGTGCAGACTCAGGGAGCTCACAGCTTTTGCCATCTTGGTTAAGCCCTTGGTATCAAGGAAGCACAGCTCTGAACGGAACCAGAAGATTGCTAGGTATCCTATGTTTGCCAGGAGGAATTGGCAAGCAAATTCATGTGCAGGGTTTATCGGCTTTCTAAACTGGGCCTCAGATACATCGGTCCTTTGTAATGGTCTGAGCATCGGCAGCCGTTCACAATCCCTGCTTTCAGATCATACAATCTTGCAAGGAAAGGCTTTCTGCATGGGGAGCGCATACATCATTTCTGATTCATGCAGTGGACCTAGACCTAGAACACCTAGAATCCTAGAATCCTGGAACACAAAAGCTCGCATTTCCAAAAGACAAGCTGGGAAGCTGTTGCTCGAAGCCGAAGTGATCCCGAACGCTGCTTCATTTTTTTGAAGCTGCTTGAGTCGTTGTCTCGTTGTGACATCATATATATATACACATATATACATATATATATATATATATTATCATTCGAGCAAAACGAACGACCACTGTCTGTCTGTGTTGTGCTTTACGGGCTTCGCCCATAACGCAGGGAAGTGCTGCCCTCCTCGCGCACAGTAGGCAAGAACAAAATAGAGACTAGGGCCATAGGGCTCAGAATGCTTTTCCAATCGTAAGATGTAGAGTCTAGAGTATAGAGTCCGAGAAATCAATCAGTAGTTTCCAAAACTCCGTGGCCGATGGTGACATTGCAGCGGACCCGGCTGGAGCCCCAAGCAAGATGAAGGGTTGAGGTCTTCAGGGTTGCATTTTGAGCTTGGACCGGCTTGAGATTGTGGGGTTTTGATTGATGGGTCGGTTGCTGCTGCCCGGTGATGATTTGCACAGATGCTAGAGCTGCAAGCCCCAAGCCCTAACTAAACCCCAAAATGTCACGAGTCGAATGCCCTGTCATTCCGTACAAGGTGCTTGTTTTTAGCACGGACTCAAGTCTTTTCTGATGCCTGTCGAGGTTGTGAACCACTCTGGCAGCTTCTCCATACGGCGGCAATTACACTGCCCCCTGCAAGGTGGACATGGGTTCTGACAAGAAGTGTAATTGTAGTTAGGACTAGGACCGACTTAGGACTTAGGAGTTAGGAAGTGGTATCTTTTCCATGCCGTTTGCCTGATGCTCGGTGTCCGGGGCGACCACATTGTCAGGGCATAGAGTTTGTATTGCAGTTAGCGCCTGTGCCAGGACCAGGATTTTCGATTGTGACGATGGATGGTCCCTGGCTCGGGCGGTCTTGCTGTGGCGACACATCTTATGCCTTTGGTGATTTATGCGTGCGTGTGAGCGGGAGTTTTGGTGCAGCAACCGATCAGTCAATCAGGAGAAGCTTGCATGGAGTGTGTTCGGGCTTGGGGATTGGGTTCAAAGCTAGTGTGCCCGGGGTTGAGATTCGGGACTCGGGGTTTGGTTGATCCTTCTCCAATCCTGAACCCTGGCCGCAAACTCCTTTTCCGAGGTCCGGCGCTCCGATGGAATTCGTCTGGGACTCTGGCTGACATTGATGCCGCTGCCTCATTTTAGACAGAGTCTGGTGCCTTTGGGGTTTCGGGTTCGTGACGGTTGTGCCGGTTGTGTACGTCGTTGATCAGCTACTTAGACTCTTTAGACTCTAGACTTTAGACTTGGTTGACTTATGTAGCTACTTCTTGGTTGCTAGTTACTAGTTACTAAAATTCTTTGTAAGTTCATTCAGTGGCGACTTGCAAGACTTATATTATCTCATTGTATCATTATAGCTTGCAATACTTATCAATACTTACACATATTTTCCCCTGGGGTCCCTTAACAGCCTTAACCCTTTGCTTTTGGTTGCCTGCGCAGTGCGTTTGTGTCTTCTAGGAGGGTTGGGGGTTTTAGTCAAGCTTCGACTTTTGCTATTCTAATACCGACAGGGGGTTGTTTTCGGTGCAGGTTCCAGTGTTTTCAAAGGCCTGTCCAACCCCGAATCCCCATAAGCCCAGGGCCATCGACACATGTGCGCTGCCGCTCCTATTGGTCCTGGCCATGGCCTCAGCGTCTTTTTTCGTGCTGCTGGAGTTGCTGGAGTATGCAGGGCGCTTGGAGTAGAGCATACAGTTACTGTGAGCGGCAGCGAAAGTGGTTGCGACAGGTGGAACAACATCATACTTTGACAGTGGCCGGGGGCTCATGCTGTCTAGTCATGCTGTTGCGAGACCGTTTTGCCTTTGCGGATTTGGCCTTCTGCGCGTTGTGCACATTGTTGACCAACTTTGACCAACGTCAAGGAAACATTGTCAGTAACTCGGTAACTATGCACCATTCAATTCTATTCATTCTATCCGTTCTGTTCGATTGTGTTGAGAATCCGGACCGAGGATTTCAGTAGCAGTAGCACGTGAGTGTAGGTTGCCGGGTACCACTTCTGTGCCGCATATAAGGTGTAAGAGCAAATGAGCAAATGGGTGCATCGGCGATGCGATTGTCCTAGGCCAGTGAACCGCCTCTGTCGAACCCCATCCGCAGCCCAGGCCTCAAAGAAGTTTCAGATGCGACTTCGGTAGGAGTGAGGAGAAGGTCATGCCGAGCAGAATCAATGCAGAAGAGACCTATCCTGTCTGAGGACATTGTGACAGGACCAAACGAGCCCGAGCATACTTTGAAGTCAAACTCATCAGCAGCTTGTAAGGTGTCGTCTGTGATCGAGCTAGATTCAGATTGTCCAATGTTTCGGGTGTTAGACGCGTTCGTAGCCTAGGGCCTAGAGTCTAGAGTGCAGGGTTGCGCTTCACATGGTCTCTGCCAAGACGGCTGCCAAGACAGTTCTGCTTCGGCAAAATACGAAGTTTGGAAAGCAACAGCCACGTATGCACGACAATGTAACCTTGGGCCCCCAACCCAGACCTGCAAGGGCCCCTGCATATCCCGTCGATTTGTCACCCAATAGCAAGATTCTGACAGCAGGAGCCAGGGCCATCACGCAGAGTTTGACGTTGGCCTGTAAGAGTTGACCACATATCTTCCATTCGACCAGTCTGGAGTCCTTCTCTTTGCCCTTCTCCCTGATGTTACGGTTTCCTAGCTGCTAGCTGATGAGCGGGACGCAGCCGAGGTGTGGCAACTCCTGGCGGTCCTGGCGAAACGCGTGTTCGAAGAAAAGAACGTGCGTACGATTCGATTGCAGTTGGCCGTTGGCCCTTCAGTAGATTGGCATTGAAGAGGCAGGCAGGTATATGTAAGGGCACGGAAGAAGCAGCCCTGCATGGTGGAGGGGGATTGCTGACTTTTTCCAGGTGTCTAGTGGAGGTCGTCACAGGATGTCACAGGGAGAGAGAGCGAGACGAGACACACGCACACACACACACACATATATATATATACATATGTATGATAGAGAGCTAGCGTGAGAGCTACAGAGAGGCGAGTCGGCAGAGCGAATATGAAGCCAGGAGTGACATCACAACTGCCTTGACTGTCCAGTTGTGGTGTGTGTGTGTGTGTGTGTGTGTTTTAATAGCCTCCAGATTGTGCTGCTTCGCATCCGTCTTTACGTAAAACTGACAGCCCGAAGCTATCCCTGCGTGTCGTCTCAGCAGCCATTTGTGTCCAATGCAGGTTTATGCGGGCAGTGGATGCTGCAGAGTGGCAGCTTGGTGGCTACCACATCTTTGTGCACAACATGGATCTCAACACGTGGGTCCGCTTGAGCCGACCAAGGACAGTTTGCCAGTGCAGCTTTAAAGGTTGTGTGGGTTGGCGGGGTGTTGATTTGTTTGCTGCACCTTTCGGATTTACCCTTGATGATTTTCCTAATTCCCTCCACTGCCCATCCTGAGAAATTCCATGGTACTTGAATTCTTTGTTTCCTGGATTCCTGGAAAGAGAGTTGGCTATAAGTTTTGTCAATCCCCGCATGTTCCCAGAGCCTGCGTGCTGCCGTGCCAGGCCCCAGCCTGTAGCAGTGCCAGATGAGCTCGATGCACAACAGAAGTTAAGAAAAAGCAATGCATCAGTCAGTAGTCAGTTGGTCCCTCAGTTGGTATGATGTAAACACAGACATACATAGCCTGCAACGTGCAGTCTTTCGTGGACTGCCCATGTTGACTCGTGACCACTGAGACTAATGACGATTAAGCATTCATTCATTTCCCACTGGCGATTTTTTTGTGCATGGTATGATTGAGACACATGTGGATGCATCCTTTGCTTGTCCTATTGAGTGCGGCCAGTGACGGCCACTGAGCACTGAATGGCTACATGGTTTTCAGGCAGCCTCGAGACTCTTGAGCTTTCCCATGCGAGTGCTACAGATGCCGACAATCAGAATGACTCCGCTTCAGCTGCTGAAGTGGTGCCGGTCGCAAATTCGAACCCCAAGTCACGGAGAGGGAGGCCACCGGGATCTCGCTCCATGCGTGCTGTTCTTGAGGAGAATCCGGGCATGCGTTTTCCCAGGCCTGACATGCGCAATTTGCAGATGGCAGATCAACAGGCAGAGCCTTTTTCCCTTCCATTGGCTGTGGTGCCTAGGCCCAGGCCTGCGGCTGAGACAAACTTTCGAGGGCCAAGTCACCCAGCTGATGCTGCAAATGTGGCGTTGGCAGATGAGCCTTTTTCCCTGCCCTTGGTTGGGGTGTCTAGGGCCAGAAAAGACAGAGCTGCGACAGGTCTCAGCCGTGTGCAGAGTTCAGCACCAAGTGAAGGATGCCCCACAGTCACAACTCTGCTAAATCAAGCAGGTGCGCCATTGCTTCAGAAAGTGTTGGCATTTTTGGCTGCATCACATGTTGTTGAGAAGCAAAGCACTGGTGGTCTTGCAGGGGCCATTGCTCAAGCGCTGGAAGAGGACAGCTGCACTGCTGCGGTCAAGTTCGAAGAAGCCGCCGACAACACTGACAAGGCAAGTCTGCTCTTAGTGTTGCAGCAGTCGTTTCGTGATCCAGTATGCCATCTCAAGAGTCTCTCGGCATTAGCCGCTGACCTGAATCTTGCGCGGTCGACGCTTTCACGGAACAAACAGGCAGTGGCATGTGGGATCAGCATGGCCATCAGTGTTTCATGGGGGTGCTGTTTGTCTCGTGTGAGACATGCAATCGACAGCAAGGTGTTGAAGAGACATTTGCTCGTGAAGAAGCGAGTCTTCGACGAGACACCGTTTCGGATGCGTGTCAAGAAGTGGCAGCCGCAGCAGCAACAGCAGCAGCAGCAGCAGCAGCCAAAAAGTGTTGTGGCAAAAACACTGCAAACACGCTTCTCACTTGGCATGTTGCTGGAGCACGTCCCGACAAAGTCGATGATATTCCTACACGGCTTGGTAGTCACCCCTCTCCAGGTGGTAGAGCGAACGAAAGCTGAAGATCTTTTCCGGGCACAGACAGCAGTGGAGAGATTGGTGCCGGGTTTAGACAAGGCGGCCAAGGATTTTGAGACAACCGTGCAGTTGGTGACCACAGATCGCTATTCAGCGAACAACGTCTGTGAACAAGCCATGACCTTCGCGAGTGAGGGGCAGGCGCGGATGCACTTTTGGTGCGATGTGCACCGCCTCAGCACTTGCAAAACATGGCAGCTGGCCACAGTCGATTCTCATATCAGTGCCATGATCAGCCTGTCGTTGTTGATGAGAGAATGTGGAGCTTTGGAGAAGCTTCATGGCTGCATGAAGGAAGTTGTCCAACAGCGGCTGACTGTTGATTATGGCACTCCTCCAGCTGGCCAAGTACAGGAGCACCGAGAAGCAGTGTTGAACTTGCTGTTGGGGCCGGGCTCAAACCTCACCAAGAAGCTTGGATTCATATCAGTGCCAGAAATGCTTTTGTACTTTCTTCCTGTTTTGACTATAGGCTAGCAGCGGCTAGCAGCTATGATTTACTTTCTTGTTATTTTCCATTTTTCGATTGAGTAGTCTTATGTTCACAACACCAGCAAATCAGCTCTCCTTCCTCGTTTAACTAAACTAACAGAGACCAAGGCAGGAGGACTCCCTGACTGTTAAAAGAGCGCGGCAACGGGCCGTATTGACTTTGCTCTGCAATGGGGATTGGGAGTCTGAGAAGATCGTGTATTACAGCCCTCAGCCTGTGGAGAAGACTGAGGTCCTCAGGCTTTATGAAAGGATGGTGATACCGTCCTTGCTCCCTGCTGCAATCAGCCTGTTCCCAAGGCATCGCTGGCATGGGGGAGAGGTAAGCATCGATGAGACAGCTCTCCTGTTTGCAGTTCACAATATAGGAGGCCAAGCTTTGCAGTTGTTTCTCGGTGGTAGGTCCTCACCTGCAGCAGGATTTCAAGCCGGGCAAAGCGATGAGGACGACGGTCGTGGCGTTGGCGAGATTCCTCTGGACCCAGAGGTTCCTGAGCCTTCCACGGAGGACAAAGACCCTGGAGAGCTGCCTGTCGTAGAGGACTGCTTGCCAGAAGGTGCACCTGCAGATTCCGTGCAAGGCCAAGGCCAGGGTCCAGGCCCACAAGATGCAGCTGCACAGGCTACAGTTGCATCTGGGGAGGCAATGCCGAATTGGAAAGAATTGAAACTGTCGATGAAGCGTATGGTGCTGGCATGGATCAAAACCAAGCCTGGCGCAGTCTTGATTCTCACACGTGCCACCATGCAAGCGGGTGTCCAGCTTATGAGGAAAATGCTGCATTTGGCCAGTTTGGCATGGGAAAAGACGCAACAGCTGGAAGCCAGTCGGGGCAGGCCACGAAGCTACCGAGTCCTCGAAGCATGGCACAATGAGGATGTGAAGTCAGCGTTTCAGAGCTTGCGAGATTGCTTTCATAGCCCACTCCCGGCTTTGCCATTGACAGCTCGCATAAATTCAGTCAAGGTCCTTGGGTTCCGTTTACTCGCACGTCTCGCTGGAGCCCTTCACCTGCTGCTAAGAGTTACTCGTGCTGGATTCCCCCACAGGTTGTTCAGTTTGCTGCAGCCCGGTACATCGCAAGAACGGCTGGATCTTGCCGAAAAGCTGTTATCGTCTCCTGCTTGCCTTTGGGATCATGCAACGAAACAAATCTTGGAGAAATTCCCATCGCCTGAGAAGCTGACAAGCGCAGCTGCCACTGCAACCTTGCAGGCCCTCGCATTGATGGCCGAAAATGACGTGGTGTCCATCGAGACAAGGCACGCTGCAGCGAGGAGACTATTGATGGCAAGGCAACAAACGTGGAGCCCAGCCTTCTGTGACCTAGCAGCGGAGCATCTTTGCAGGCAAGCCAGGGCAGAAATGCAGGACGTGTTTCCCAGGGCATTCGCCAAACGACATCAGACAACGTCTAGAAAGAGGCGGAAGTTGCCCAAGAAAAGAAAACCTGCACGAAGAAGCAAGTTTGGCCGCTTGCATTTGGACAGGGTGGAGAAGCGAGGTGGAGGTGCCCAGAGAGCTTTTTTCCATGAGAAGCTTCAGCTGGCAACCAAGGATGATTGGAAATCCAGGGGCCGTCTCTTTAGTAGACTCGGTGCCGAGTTCAAAGCTCTCACACCTGCGCAGCTGAAGCATTACAAGGACTTGGGACAGATGGGCACACTGGCGGCCCGGCATGGTGGACGTCCCTTTGCGCCCCCAGGTAGAGACAGCCGCGCTGCAACAGAGCAGAGACTGGTTGCAGCCAGCGAGTTCGAGCAAATGGCTCTCACAACAGTTCACGCTGCTGAACACAAGGCCATGGCAGCGCAAAGGTTGCATCTTTCGATTTCTCGGGCCGATGCAGTTGAACTTGAGCAGTACAAGTGTGAGCATGCTCTCCAAAGTCATGGACTGGTGGATACTTTGCCTGCCTCATATCCGCCAGTGCAGCCAGAGCCTGGCAGTCTGCCTGCTGGGTACTTCTTTCCGGATGCTGTGGGCCTTTCCGAGGCTCTGTCTGATTTCTTGTGAAGTCTCGTGTGGCTTATATGACAAAGGTTCTAGTGTTCCATGCTAAGCTGCTATACTGCTACAATCGAAAGTCTAGTGTCTAGAGAACCTGAGGCTTTCGCAATAGAGTTCTAGAGAACCCTTCAGTCCCCTTCAAAGCCCCCTGTCTGCTCTGCAGGCTGCGCTTGAGAAGGATGTTGCTGCTTGGGGCGGCCGCCGGTACCATTTGAATGAAATGCTTCTGAAGGAATGGACTTCTTTGACAGACATGCCAGCCGAGGCTGCTTTTCCTCAGAACTTCAAGTCTGAAGCCGCTGGTACAGTTTGCCAAAAGTTCGGAAGGTGTGTTTGCACAAACAGGGAGGGTGCGGAGCAGGCGGAGGATTCGTTACACTTGCACCAGAAGTTTGTTCGCTTATTCAGGCCGTACATCACTTTGAAGAAGCTGCCAAAACGTGAGTCTGATGCACAGCCCCAGCCAAGCCCCAGCAAACAGAGCCGAAAGCCGCCGGCACGCGTTTTGCTTGACAAGTCTTTCTTGATTTTGCGTTTTGTCCTGCCAGCCGAAGTGCAGCGGCATCTGGATGAACCCCAAAAGCCGGGAATGCATTATGCCTGGAAAGCAGCCTTGGCCAACATCACCTCAACCACCAGATCCAAGCTGGAGCTTACAGAAGTCTGGCTTCATGTTTGTTATTGCAATTTGCAGACGATGATGTTCGTTTTGCTGCGACTGGACAGGGATGATACTGTGACACACGACAGCTTGGGCAATCCTGTCACGAGGCTGAGGGTTCCTTCTGAGCCAGAGGTCACGACCACTGTGGAGGCTTTTCAGAGCTGGTTGCGATTGGAACTGGCCTGGAATGTGTCGTTCTGGGGTATCGACTCTTCCACAAAACCGATTGAGGATGAGCTTGTCACCCCCAACACAGTGGATGTTCGGTTGTTACCAGATGAACAGATTCCTATGCTGCAGGTGTGGTTGGGAAGCAGTACAGAGGCCAGGCTGCGTGATGAGGCCGACCGGAGAGCAAAGAAGAGAACAACAGCTGGTGGTAGCAGGGGCCAGTCATCCGCCGGTGGACACCAGTCAGCCAAGCGTCGCAAACTCCAGCCTGGCATGGAACCTGAAGCCCTTGAGGAGCCTTTGCCAGAGGACGCGCAGGATGATCCTCTTCAGAGACAAGATTGGAATGAGGAGACATTTGAAGAAGTATTGCTGGAGGAACAAGATATCGATGCCAAGCAGTCTTTCCTGAGACATTATGTGAATGTTTTGGAGGCCAAGCAAGCTCGGGCGGATGTAGCGCAGAAAGCCAAGCAACTGGCTTCAGGAAGTTCGGGCCTGCTGCGGGACGAGGTGTCCCAATGGGTTGAGCCTTCTTCATCTTCGTCTGCAAGGCCTCCGAAACCAGATGCTGCCCGTCCAGGGCTCGAGGTACCCGCAGCTCCTGAGGCTGAGCCTCCAGATCCGCCGGTCGAAGCTGCAAGACGAGAGGCTCGAGCAACACGCAAAAAAAAAGAAGTGAAAGAGGAGGTAATCTGGATCGTTCATGGTGGTGTATGCTATGGGAGTTTGCGGTTCAACCCGAAGGGCAAACACATCACTGCACACTGCGACACCGAGGGCCATTGTGAGGAGCAGAGCTGTCGCAAATAAAGGACTGTTGCACCATCAGAGCGTGCGCGGCAGAGTCAAGGCAAGTCTGGGAGGCCTGTTGGCTATTTGACGCATTGGCTCATGCAAGGTCCAAGATGCTCAGATTCTTCAGAGCACATCCATGGTTGTGCTGAGCCTACTCTGGCGGAACGACAGAGAGCGAGGCAAATTTTTAATGCTGTCGAGGGAGCCCAAGATTTCAGTGCGAAAGCAGAATTTCCTTTGAGCCCTGGTGACCCAGAAGAGCCAGTCATCACAAGCTGATAGAGTCCTACCTTGCTCCAACTTCGTGACAAGCAAGACTTGCAGGCCAATGGCGTGTTTGTCAGAAGCTTAGGGAGATGTCGGGGTCAGAATCATAGTCATAGTCATGCCCTGGTTATAGCATTCTAGCCGCTGTTCTCACAGTCGAGCATGCTGCAAGCCTGAAGACTTTGCTTCAGATTTCCGTCATGAAGAGGCCGGATCAAAAATTGCTGTCGTGCGTGGAATGGAACATCTGGTCGCTTCGCAAGGAAGGCTTAGTCCAGCATGTCAGTGTGGTGCATGTCTCATTGTGGTGGTGTGCACGCAGGATCTTCATATGCTTCCTCCGACGGGACATGTTCACCGTGGAGCAGGGCCGTGAATGGCAACGCTTACTTCAGGACGCCAGTGCTCGATCTTGCGTTGGTTGCTGAGCTTAATGCCCGGGCTCGGTCTAGAGTCCAATGTGTATGTGTCTCGTTAGATGTACATGAGCAAGTGCTTTGGTTGCTCTATGAAGTTTGGCATTTTCAGGTTCCACGCGGATGCAAGTTGTACTGCCTGTGTGTGTGTGTGTGTTTGTGTGTGCGTGTGTGTGTCTTTCTGTGGTTACTCTAGTCACTGTCGTCGCTAGCGACATGAAGGACTTTTCGAAAATTCTCCATATCGGTCATCGATACCGGATAAAGCTTTCACTGTTGAGATTCATCAGGCTTCGTTTCAGGCAGCATGTAGCACACTCTGTGTGTCTGTACATGCTTGTGATTGTGACTTGTATGTGTGTCTACATTATAGTCTACATGGGTTTCAGGTTCAGCCACATCAATGCTGCAGGCTGAGGCTTTGTTTCAGGATTTGTTACTTATTGCAATGTGCGCTTAAGTCGCCTTATCTGTTTGTAATTGGTCTGAGGTCCCTTGTTATACAGATAGGTTCTAAAAGAGGGCCAAGTTCAGAAGTTTTGCTAGGTCGTGCGAGTTTAGACTTGACAGAGAGTCGGGCAGTGTTGAGTTTGTTCTGATTTCCATTGCTTGTTCAGGCTGACGGGCTGCTGTGGGGCTAAGCAGTCACTAGCAGCAGCAAGCCGGGGGTGCCGAAGTACGACGAAGTACATCACTAAAACAAAAGTTCGTAGGCTTTAGTAGACGACATCACTCTAAGTCAGTAGACTCAGTAGACACCAAGTATTCAAACAACACGATGCCTTTGCTCTGTGAAAAGGACACGATTCGAAGTAAAAGTGAGTATTTAAATCTAAGACTAAACCACTCAGTCTTTAAGCAACTTTGTGTTGCTTGAGGCCTCAGACTCGCACTAAGACATCTGGTCTTCGAAATTACGACTAATGACTAAATTCTAAGGCTGAAACCTTAGCCGCCTTGGGCTTAACTAGCTTAGCCCCGATCTTGCAAGCAACAGGTCAAAACTCATGACCGCTCGTAGCCTCTCTTTCATTCAGACTATGAGTATGTCTGTAAAGAAACTAGTGTAAATAGTGGAACACAGGCCACTGTTAGTCGTGACTCAAAACTAGTAGAAATCACAAATTCTAGCGACTGTAGCCGCCAGACATATCCTAAGTGTCCTTGCAATCCATAAATTATATAAATACCAGAAGTCTCCTATTGCCTTTCCAGGATCTTTGCAAACAGCAATCGAGGAAGCGGCCGAGAGATTTGGCGGAGTTCTTGGAACCATGCACAAGTGATATTTTGCGGAGCTGGAACGATTTGCGACGGGGCAAGGGCGGCAAGGACAGCCTGTGTGCAGCGTTGTATATCGTATGTCGTATGTGTTGTCTGGAGCCGTGGGGATTATGATTATTGATGATTGATTATTGACTATTGCAGCATTAAGCCTTTGTTTGGCCCTTAGGCCCAGCCTAAAGGCTTCGACTTCTCAGAGTGATTTCGGTGATTCTGTGAATTCTATGGTTTCTGTGGCACGAATGCCAGCGCCTCAAGACTCAAGACTTCGGTACTATTGATTATTGCTGATTATTAATACTGGTTACGTGTGACCATTTTCTGGATAGTAGTTACTAGTTTGTATTTAGTTTTATAGCTCTCTACGACTTTACGTGCTGCTAGGCGAACCTATGCCAGGCCAAATCTACAGACTCTGAAAGCTCCCGATACTTTACATATTCTGCAGGCCCATATCCACTTGCAACTTGCCGCAGGTTACAAACTTGTTTTTGTCGGCCCCACACCGGGTAGACTTTCAACAACTGGTCCGCTCCACCACCCAGCACCAACACCACCCAGCACCACCCAGCACCACCACCACAGCCTGCCCACAGTCCAGCAATTTCGACAAACAGTAATCATTAATCGAGTTGAAAATGTTTTGGAAAGTAGTGGATACAGAAGAACAGACGATTCATATGGCACGGGAGCAACCAAAACGTGGCAGCACCTTGGTGTGGCTGTGCTCCGTACTGGGCTTTGGGGCTAGGAGGGGGGGCAGGGCGGGGAGGGGAAGCCGGACAAGGGGGTGGGGGGTGGGGGGGGTGGGGGGCGGGGTGGAATGCGGAGTGGGGAGGGGTGGGGGGGGGGGTGGGGGGAGGTGGGAGGGGTTGGGGGCAGGTGGAATACGAAAAAAATACGAATGCGGCTTGGGTACTGGTAATACTGGCCCAGGGCCACCCCCTGGCCGCAGCGGGTGTCCTGGAGACTTGGATTTCTATTTTTTTCCTATTTTTCCTAGGAAAAATAGGAAAAAATAGGAAAAAATAGGAAAAAATAGGAAAACAATAGGACCAAAATAGGGAAAAAGTAAGGAACATATACGAAAAACATACAAAACACATAGAGCAAACATAGGGAAAAAATAGGAACCAGTTTCAGGCCCTGGGCCGTCGACCTCGCAAAATAGGAAAAAAATAGGATCGTGCCCCAAGTCCCGGCCCAGGCCCCCACCGGCCCCTCTTGGCCATTTGGCCGACCTGCTTGGCCGCTTGGCCCCTTCCCTGGCCCCTGGACCTGGCTTCGTCCTAGCCCAGCCCCTCGAAACAGGTTTTTTTTCTTTGAGCTGGTTTTCCAGCATTGAGGCTTTGAGCTGTTCCTGGAGCAAGCTTCAGACATGCTTGCAATCAGTGCACGAGTTTTTTTTGACCTGAGCAATGGCGCAATCAGTTCAATAGGTTCAATCAAGAAACAATGACAGGTGTGTTCTATGTGAGCAGAGTCCTTGCTTGGTTTTCCTACCAGAGTGACTAGTGCTGATGCGCCCTGTCAGGACTCAAAAAACAACACGGAGCCCGCTGTCAACATCGCCCAGTGGCAGGTCCAGTCTAGCACGTTGAGGTCGGCTATCGGGATCTCCCAGGGTTGGAAGGGTTGGACCGACTCGCCGGGCTTCCAGGGCCAGGGAATCAGCTTGACAAAGCGTGTGCGAGATTTGATCGATGTGGGAGCAGCTTGGCACCTCATGCGACGCAGTGAAACGGTGGCTTTGGATCCTGCCACCATGAAACTACAGCTTGAACATGTTTATGTCGATGTGTCCCAGGGGCATTGCCGGCAACCTTGGACCAAAACCGGCTCTCGCAAGGCAACCAAGGAATGTGTGACACTGGCATCGCCCTGCTTCACCAGCGGCACTGTCATGTACTCCTATGGCAGGGACCGATTTGTTCACCCGCAAGAGATGGCCAGGATGATGGGCTGGCCAGATGATATGGAGCTATCCTCGTCCATTTCACAGCAGAAATACAAGCATATGATCGGAAATAGTGTTGCCCTGCCTTGCTTGGGAAGCATTATTTGGACTTTTTATGTCATGAGGGAGCAGCTGTCAGGACGTGTTTGAAGTGGTTGAACAGGCTGTTATGATCAGAAAACTCTGGATAGAGTCGAGCATGAGCAGTTGTTTTTTTGGCGATGGATGATTCTTGCTTCAGACCATTGGGATGGTCTCGGGCAGGGTCGCGGACCGTCTGTGTCATTTGTCAATGTCAACCAGTCTAGCAGTCTAGCAGCGAAACAACCAGCAATCAAGTCAATGAATTTCTCAGCTTCACTGTCAACCCCACGCTTTGCCTCTTGAGCCTTAGCAGTAGCGGCTGCGCGAGAGTCCCCTAGAGTGTCCTACTTGGAGGGTCGGGGGACGTAGTAACTGGTTATTTTAGGGACTTATAAGTACCATAACCCCAATTAGGGTCCCTTTTAGGGTACTCAAAAGTCTACTTACTACCTACTTACTAAGTCCCCCGACCCTCCAAGTAGAGGCCCGAAATTTTATCTAGAGCATTAAAGTTCCCTCAAGGCCCAAGGCCCTACTAGGCCCCGACATTTCATCCCAGTGCCTGTCCCACTGGCCTTCAAGTGGCGCTTGAAGTTAGGTTTCTATTCTACCCTGTGCACGCTGGGCTCCTGGGGGTGTCAGTGTAACTTTCAGAATCGGAGATTGAGTAAGTAGGTACACACACAGTACAGTGTGCAGTGTGCAATGCAGATTTCAGTTTAGATGTAGAGGGATAAGGTAGCCTGGTCCTGAAGGAAGAACATGCTGAGTCAGGTTATCTTTTTTACAAGAATGAGGACTAGATGCTGAGTCAGTCCACCGACCCTTGAAAAGGAGAGCTTTGTAGAGCTTCACACCTAGGGACCTAGTGGGGAAGTGCTCCAATGCCTCAAGGGCTGTTGCTACAACTAACCACTTTGGATCTTGGTCAGTTTTATCAGGTTTGCTCTGATTGCTTAGAATGGATGCATAGCTGTTTGACATTGACAAGTCGACCGGAGGCGTGTTTTTTCAGGATCCTGGATCCTGCAATTACATATGCTGCTGCAGTGGAACGGCCTGCATAGATGGCATAAGTGTTTCTAGAGCCCCAGGCTTAGGGCTGGAGTGGTAGAGTGGGTCGCAGAATTGAAATACTGGACCACTAATGCTTGCCAAAGGCATGTTTGAGTAAAAGTACATCTAGGACTCTAGGTAACTTGAACTATCTGGACCTATCTGCCAAAGTCCAAGGTAGTTGACAGGTTGGGTATGAGTAGGACTAGGAGTTTATCTCATGGGGTATGGTGTTCCAGTCGTTTTGAAACTCGTTGCATCCAAGTCTTCACTGCGGACAGTGTGTGCGCAGGATACATGTCCAAACACCAGCATCGACAATGACAATGGAAATTCATGGTCGTCGGTTTGGTGCTGCTAAAATGACAGTTCTCTGATCTCTGCACTGATTAATGGTTAATGATTGATTCATGTCTAAGATTGTGCGATGCTTTTGTTGAGTGTGCCACCAAAGACCATGGGCTGCATTTTCAAGTCCAGCTAGTCAGCCGCTAGCCGTTTATGTGAACTTCATCCGAGATTGTCGAGTGTAGATCTTGTAGAGACTTGGAAGGCCAGCGGCCAGTGCGCATCTTGAATAGATAGATGCCTTGTGGGCCTCGCAGCACCCTGCAGGTGTGTCATGTGTGTTTCATCGTGTGGCAGAGCGGCACAGCATCCTTGAAAGCTTGGCGCACGAGTGACAAAATCCCAAAGGCTCGTTGACGTTCCGACTGGTGAATTAGGTTGCATCCATCGTCAGTTTGCTTACACCTGTCACGGATCTCGCATTGGCTTCTTGCGGCAAGTGTCTTGAATGCGAGGGTTCTTTGTAGCCTTTTAGGCCTTCTGCTGGTGTGTTAGCAGCAGCAGTGCAGCAGCCCTGTAGTGGGTAGCTGGAGCTCGCATTCTTTGTGTGCTGCCGTGGCAATGAAGAGACAAGCGTCGAAGCCGCTGGTCAAGCAGGCGTCCCTTTGCCCTCGACCGTAGGCTCTATGCCCTATGCCCTATAGGCCCTATGCCCTATGCCTCATGCTTTAGGCTATGCCCGATGCCCCATGCAGTAATCCCGAAGTGTGTTGGATGGACATGAGCAGAGGAGTGAGAGCAGAGAGCATCGAGCATCAGAGTTGCAGGAGGTGGAGGACGAGGGCACCCCCACTGGAGTGGGTTCGATTTCCGCTGCAGATGCTTGGGCTGGAGCCTCCGCCGATCTCATAGACCTCGTCGAAGTGCCGGTCCCTTCGGTGCCAGTCGGCAGTGCTGCCAGTGGTGCCAGGAAGAACACCGTGAAGCTCTTCTGCCGCAAGTGCAAGCGGCACTCTAAGATGAAGGCGGGCTGAACAGTTCAAGAGAAAATATGTGCAGTCTGCTGAGTGTTCTGCGTGATGGGCCTGGCCTCATGACCACTGTCTCTGTCTCTAACTAGTGCATCAGTGTCACTAGTAACTAGTAGTCACTTGTGACTCCTGTTATATTTAATGACTAGTGATTGTCACTAATCAGTAGTGACACTAGTGACTAGTCAACTAGTTGACTACTCATGACTCAGCTGTCACCCGTCAGTTCTCACTGGTCCGTTGTCACAGTCAGTTGACTCAGTATTGACTTTGTGCTTTTCTGAGCACTCCCAAGCGAGACGAAATTGTCCCGAAATTTGCGTGGTGTGTCAGGTTTGTGTGGTGTGCCATTAGTTTCAATCACACGATGCACTTGCGTTAAACAGCTGATCATCGCTTTCATTCGACAGCTTGAGCTCTTCTGCTTGACAATATCCGTACATGTTACATGTTGTCAGTTTTGTGTGTTCACCGGCTTGATGCAAAGGCATGAGTGCAGCAACGCAGGTTCCTCCCTGGTTGCTGTTAGTACAGAGTCTTTAGGGTCTCGGAGTGCAGAATATGTCATATGTCCTATGTTGATTGCAGGGCCTCGCCTGGGGCGCTTACACAAAGGAAGGTGAAGCAGTTGGTGATGCCTGCGGACGCTGCCTCAAAATCTGCGTGCAGATTCTTTGCATGGAGTGGGTGGTGGCCATCGCTCGCATGGAGGGCAACGAGCAACCCAAGGACCAGGTTCTCCTCGATCTTTGGGCGGAGATCGAGGCGATCCTTGTGGCTGCAGACGAGTTCTCGGAAAGCAACCCCTCCTTGACACTCCCACACGCGGTGAAGGCCCCGAGTAGCGTGAGCAACAGCTTCAAAGTCACCGAATGTCTGTACGTGGAAGTGGCATTCCTAACGAACGAGGAGCTGGTGAAGTACGTGGGTGCTTCGGCAAAGACTTTGGGCCTGACGCTCGAGGAGCGGCCAGGCTTGGATGGGCTGACAGTCCTTCGCGGCGTCTATGTTTCGCTGAAGGACTTTCCTGCTTCCATGAGGATGTCAGATGTGCTGAGTTTGACAAAGGTCAAGATCTCTGTTGAGCGTGACCTGACTCATTCAGAGCATCTGCTGAAGCCAGAAGCCCAGATGCACCAAAGTCAGGCTTTGGCCCTCAGAACGAAGGCTTTCGAGAAGATGGCCGCCCGCCGCCCGGATTGCCTGAAGCTCGACAAGTTCACGAGCCTTCCAACCATCACCAGCTTGCAGAGCGACTTCAAGCAGCGCGAGGAAGCTTTGAGGCAGATGGAGGCTGGTGGATCTGCTGATGGGTCCACAGCGCGGAGGGCCGACACGACGAGGTCCGACCATGCCGGCATGTTTGGTTCCCTGGAAACAGAGCTTCCAGCCAGCAAGGGCCAGGGCAATAAGAGGAAAAACAAGCTGGGCGAAGCCAAAGCAAAGGCCAAGGCCAAGATTGAGGCTGCTCCACCGGGGGTTCCGAGAGATCGAAGCCCTGACCCGTCCCAGTCGAGAAGAGCATCCAATTCGCAGAAGCCGGCTCGTTCGCTCAGCAACTTTGGAGACGGTGGCAAGCCGTCAACTGAGGCTTCGCTGACAGAGGAGGAGGCACGGAAGAAGCTCTCAGACCGAGAGCTTGTGAAGGTGGCTGTTCGGCTCGGCAAGATTCCTGATTGCTTTCACGGCCTCGATTGCAAGCGAATCTTCGAAGGCATGCGATTGGGACGCTCCATCCGGCATGTGCGGGGCTTAATGGCTTAAGAGTCTCAGCACGAGGCCACGAGGCCAGGAGGTCATGACAGTGCCTCAAAGCAAGCTTTTACCCCGATCTTGTTCGGCATCTGTGCCTCAAAGCAAGCGTTTACCCCGATCTTGTTCGACATCTGTGCCTCAAAGCAAGCGTTTACCCCGATCTTGTTCGACATCTGTGCCTCAAAGCAAGCGTTTACCCCGATCTTGTTCGGCACCTATGCCTCAAAGCAAGCGTTTACCCCGATCTTGTTCGACATCTATGTCTCAAAGCAAGCGTTTACCCCAATCTTGTTCGACATCTGTGCCTCAAAGCAAGCGTTTACCCCGATCTTGTTCGACATCTGTGCCTCAAAGCAAGCGTTTACCCCACTCTTGTTCGACATCTGTGCCTCAAAGCAAGCGTTTACCCCGATCTTGTTCGACATCTATGCCTCGGGTTGTAATGTAAGGGGAACAGAATAGGAGCATGTTCCGTGTTTGAAAGGCAAATCAAAGCAGCAAATGTGAGACATGTAACAACTGCAGACAAACAGTCGTTCTTGAGGGAAGCAAGCATGCCTGGGCCGCCTGGTACTACGGGTACTACAATAGAAGTATGTCTCTTGCTTCGAAAGCAAATGTAAGCAGCAGACGTGCGATCTGTTTAAACTGTAGACGAAGACGTAATGAAGCATTTTTTTGACGGGGGCAGGTCTGCCAGGTATGTGTGGCTCAGTGCCTTCTGCATATAAGGCCCAAGGCCCTAAATCCTAACCTCAAACCTGGGACGCGTTCGGGCCCCCCTTTCCAGGTCCCGGGTTTATGGTTAGGTTAGTCAAACCCTGCAGGCCCTATATGTCATGCATGCGTGCATGCGTGCATGTGGTGAGCGATAGCTATTTCTATTTTATTCCTGCCAATACATTGTGCTTGAGGAAGAAATCAAAATAGCACACATAACTGAGGTAACCGGGGACAAGCAGACAACTTCTAAACGAACCAAGACACAAAAGGAGAATTCGATCAGCCATTTTTGGGGAATGTCCACAACAGAAGGGGCAGCATAGAATTCGGATGGCTCCGGCCCGACTAGAATTGCGTAGCCGTTGAAGATAAGTTGTGCACACCCTGGGCAGACAGTTGCTCAACCCACTCAAGTACTGTTCAACATATAACCCGCTGAAGTGCTGTTCAAGATACATTGAGCACACCATGGGCAGACAATCGTGTAACCCGCTCAAGTTCTGTTCAAGAATTTGTGCACAGCATGGGAAGACAATTGGGTAACCCCCTGAAGCTCCGTTCAAGAAACGTTGTGCGCACCATGGCTATGCTGCAGAATGTCCCATGCATGCCTGCATGCATGCGTGACTCGTTCGTTCATGGATGGGTGGCTGGATGGATGTATGTGTGCATGTAAGTGTTTCTGAGATGTATGTACGTATGTACATATGTAGGTATCCATTACAAAATGTGTTTGCATGTACTTCTGTTTCCTTGCGTCTCTGCAAATCTGCGAACTGTATGTCCCTGTCACAAGTGATCGGCAGTGACGAATGAGGCACGCGAATTGGTCGAGACCATGAAGTCCAAGGGCTTCAAAGAGCACCTCACTCTTCAGAGACGCGTCGCGGTCTGTGAAGCGGCAGCCACCCTCAACAAGCACCAGAAGTCCTTGAAGAACCTGGCAGAGGACCAGCTCCACGAGTGTCTGCAGTTGGTGGTGGACGCCAAAGTGGAGCTGCCGTTGATGATTTCCGCCGGGGCTCTGGAGGCTGCGTGCGCGAGCAAGATGGGCATGATTGGCGAGGGAGCTTGGAGCAAGGCGAGCTCTGAGCACATGAACGACTATCTTGCGATGTGGATGCCGGTGCCGCTGGAGCCCGACTCTGACTGCACGTTCGACGTGCTGAAGCCGAGGTTGCATTGCTTGCTGGACCTCGTGGCAAAGAGTCTGGACTCAGAACATCCACTTTGCCTTTACGGTGCGGAGACGGCTGAGGGCCACAATGACAATCAAGGCGACGATGATGACGACGAGCGGATGGAGAAGGACAGTTACAAGGACAATGAGAATATGGTGCCGGACGATCAGCGCAGCTGGGAGGTCCTGCCCCGTGTTGATTTGGAGGGTTCCCGATAGTTGAAACACGATAAACGTCGTACTAGTCCTCGTTTTGACTTGCGTGTGGCTTGCACGGGCTGTGACCTGTGTTGCCTAGAACTGCTTACATGTGAGTGCATTTGTATGCGTCGGACTTGTTGTATTTTGGATGTAGGCAGAAGCATGTATCTATGCGAATGTATGCATGTGTGTGTGTGGGGTCTGTACACATGTGTCTAGGTATGTATATACGTATATTTCGTAGGCATGTATGTATGTAAGCAGCTAGAAAGCTCGGCTAGTTTAGTTCAGAGTCTAGAGATTCTTGTCCATTTACTATGTAGAGAAAGAAAGGAGTCGAGAGTCGAGTTGAAGTCTTGCACAACACGGTTCAGAGGCCATATTTTGATTAGTCAACACCGAATAATCTCTAGCGGAGCAGACAGCCATCGATGTCTTTGGGGAAATCAGGTCGTTTGCCAAGCTGCGGTGTGTCACATGTTTTGGGTAGGGTAGCTGTAGCTGCAGCTGCATGGTAGCTGCTTTGGCCGCTGCTTTGGTCTGCGTGTAAACATACTCACCAGCAGGGCTGGATAGGTAGCGGCTAGGTGTAACTTATCAGTTTGTGTAAGGAAACCTGAAGCAAACTATAACTGAGGCGTTGTAACGTTGTACTTGGTGAACTTGAATGAGGTTACATTGCTTGAGTCTCCGATTTCTTCATCCGAAGTCTGTCAAAGAAAAGTCCCTGAGGACTGAGGCCCTCGACCCTTGTCATACGTCGTTTGCTGCTATGAACCAAGACTTGTTTGGTGTGTGGCAGTCTGGCCACGGCCTTCCTATGCAATAGCAGTCAATAGCAACGAGAAGTAGGGACAGCATGGATGTTTTAGTTTTGCCGCTAGCGAATATTGCATCTCCTTCCCGTGGGTCCCTCGTGTCCTATCGGACCTATCTGCCAGAGTATCCAAACGAGGGTTGCACAAGACTTACAACCTAACTTCATGGTGACGTGCTGCGTGCAGCTTGATTTGGAAACGTGCTGCCGTGATGCGCGGCACCAGTGGGGCTGGTGTTACAAGGTTGCAACAAAGTCTTCACATGACATCCTCGGGTAACTTTTCTGAAGCTTTGACCTGAGCCTGTTGCAAGCCGGCAAGCCTCGCTGCAGTGTCGTTAGGCCATCTAGGCTTGTTTGCTACTGATGCCAGTGGTCATGTTGCTCGACGGTTGATGATACGGCCTAATGGGGCTTGACTCTGTCTGGTGATGAGTCGCTATCAGAGGCTGAACAGATTCTTTCTATATTCTATCTATACCAATCTATATTCATCCTTATTATTGTTGGTCTATTCATACCAATGGTCTTCGCTCACAATGTGGCTGCTATACTGCTATACGTAACACGGCAGGTGCTTGCGTCTGCCATGATCGACAGCTTTGCAAGCGGCTACGTGACGAAGCTGCTGAAGCAGATCCCATTCAAGAAAGAGTGCCAGCAGATCATGGTCAAGATCTGCCAGTCAATGGTCGAGGCCATGGATCTGGCCTACACGTCCTTGTCCGACGAGCTGTCCGAGCTCCCGGACCAGATCATTGCGGTGATGGATGTCGTCCAGATCTTCTGCAGAGCCATACTGGCACTGCTTGTCCCCATCCCCAACTATTTGGGGAGCAGTGCCAAAGATGTTGTGGCCGTCACTGCCGCGAAAGACGACAACAGCCTGCTGCTGATGCTGAAGAACGAGATGGCGACCTCGTTCTGGAAGCCTTTGATCCTTGATGTCAACCTCAAGGCTGGAATGGCAAAGGAGCTCGGCCCGGTTCTGAAGAGCCACACCGACAAGGTCGCGACAGTTCTGAAAGAACCAGGCCCACTGTTGGAGAACTTGGCAGCGCTGAACGGCGCCCTGACCGACCTCCCGAAGCTGGCGGCGAACTTGAGGACAGGTGCGACCCAGCAGCTGCAGGACGTGATGCAGAAGGCGGTCAAGTTCATCATCAAGGACGTCGTGCAGCTGAAGGATTTCACGGGTGAGGACTCGGGTTCCCTTGCCAAGGCCATCACCACCTTCGTGGACAAGCTTGGATCGGCTGGGTCCCTGCATGATGCTTTGGCGGATGAGGTGCTTCAGCTGCAGGCATGGCAGTCGAACTCCGCGGCGTCGCTGGCGGAGGCGGAGACCAAGCGTTGGTTGGACCAATGTATGGCCTCCTCTAGCAATGGGACCGACTTGGATTTGGAGCAGCTTCGCTTCCAGCTGCAGCACCGTGCCGGCCAGAGCTTCCCATGCTTCCCCGAGGACGTGCAGAACCAGGTGGAGAAGTTGTACGTGCCGCTCCTGATGCTTCTGGATCGGAAGGCTGCTCGGAAGTCGAATGTCGAAGTGGTTGGCAACTTCCTTTTCTCCGCCCTTGTTACCCTAGTTGTTGTGCAGCTGTAGCTCTGCTCAGCTATGCTTGGACAATCTGTGCTTGACAACAGCAACTCCGACACATTAACAGTCACTAGCAGCGCTAGTGTCACTAGCATGATGCAGGAGTTTGTGTACTCCGGGTACTCATCAGTGCCCTTACATTTCTGTGTCGTGACGTATTCGTGTGCATTACCACAGAAGCCGCACGTGAGTTGAAGCCCAATTGCATGAACAGTTTTCTGGTAGCAGTCGAAGTTGTGCGGTGCCCAAACATTGTAAACGTGGTTAATGTGTTGGCATCGGTCGTTCGAAAGCAGGAAGTCAGTATGTACATGGACATAAAGGGCAGTGTGCAAGAGCAAGCAGCCAGAGTTTTTACACGAGCTTCTTCGCACTGGGTGTGATGTCCACTCGGTGAGAGCTTCCCCAACCTAGCAATCATGTGTGTGTTCATGAACCAATGACTTGGCTCGCGAATCTTGCGCAGTACTCATTCTGACGAGAAGGAGTTTGTTTCTGCCGCAGGATGCCCTAGGGCCCTGAAACCCTAGAGTCCTGTCCTAAAGGTTCTCATTCATAAACCGATCGGGTTTGTAGTAGTACTTATCCATGACCTCAGGTTACGACGCACGGCAAGGACCGCGAGCACATGGAAGGGTTCGTGCAGCTGGTGACCTTGTTCATGCAGGCAGTGCCTTGCACCGAGGCGGATGTGACCATGGTTAGCGCCGTTCTCAAAATGCTGACCTCGGCAGTCGAGTTCATGAAGATCGAGGCTCACTACCTGTCCTTGGGCAACACGACCAACGAGTGCGTGCGCAGAGATGTGAACAAGGTCACCTTTGACAAGATGCTTCGAGCCTCGTTGCATTATGCAAAGACCCTCAAGGCTGCACAGGCTTGCCAGAACGAGGAGCCGACCTTGAGCCTGGGGGATCCGCCGCTTGCCGACCAGGTCAAGGATGTACAGGCCAGCGACATCAGGCGCTTCTCTTTCTTGATCCAGAGCATCGACAAGATCTACGATGAGGCTGTCCGGAAAAGCTCGGCGCTGAGGCAGGCGTCGATCGAGCACGTGATGGCTTTGATCAAGGACCTGGAAGCTGCCTGTGAGAGTGTGGAGGACTGTGGCGGTGGCTACGAGGTCTGCCATAAGGAAACGTGTTGGAAGAAAGGCTTGGCCAACACGGCAGAGGAGGACTTGCAGACCATCCTCCGGGCGGCAGCCGCCACCGTGTCCACATGCGATCCTAGCACGATGGCGAAGCACCTGGCTGCTCTGGGCAAGGCCGGTTTCGTTTGATGCAAATCTGTATGTTGAGTCGAGTGACCGAATGGGCGAGTGACCCTAGGCCGTAAGGCCCTAAGCCATAAGGCCCTAAGGCTTTAAGACCCTAAACCCTAAGCCCCTAAGCCCTAAGCCTAAACTGGCCTAAGCCCGAAGTCTCGAAGTTCAAGTCTTTGGTCCTCTGAGTTTCTGCTATGTGGTTGGGGCACAAGAAACCTAAAGCCAAGGACAAGGCCCTGGACTCCGTACATTTCGAAATGGATGTAGTAATGCAGTAAGAGTAGAGTTTGATTATTCTCTGCGTCTTGTTTATAAATGAGACTTCAAGAGTTGGTAACTCAGAGGAATCGCACTCGAAGTAAAATCCCAAAGCAAGATACAGATCACTTGACATGAGATAGTTTGAATAGAGGCAGTTTAGTTCTGCAACAACATCAAAAGCAGTAGAAGTAGACGTGCTCGTGAAGGCCTCAAGACATGATAATTCTGGTGTGCGAGCAAAATCAAAGCAGCAACCATTCTTGTCACGGTTTGTGGACTCATAGATATGTTGTCTGTCTGAGTAGAAAGACTGAAATCACTAGATCACTAGAGCCAGTAGAATCGTGACCGGTAACTAGTATCACTACAAAGACAACCAACGCAGTCCAGAGTCCAGAGACCGAGGCCCGAGGCACCAGAAACTGAGCTCACCAGGAAAGTCAGGAAGTGAAAGTTGCTTTGTGGTCACACAAGTCACAATTCATGCGGCATTGTTGCAGGTTTGCAGTTTGCGATCTTTCGGTTATGTCGGTTAGGTGGGAAGGTTTTGTCTGTGTTTATTTTTGCGTGCAGTGCCTACCAGCTACCATGTTACCATGCCTTACAATGCTGTATGTGTTGAAGATGTAATGCTTGCAGTTTTGGCCCCGATGTGCAGTGTTTGACCCGGAACGTCTGGAGTCTCGATATTGCCTGCCTGTATAGGGTGGATGTTGGCTTTTGAATTTAGCGTGCTCGGGTGAAGAAACTTGTTAACAATGATCATTGCTGGGTTCATCGAGACCTAAGACGCCAGGCCTAAGGATCGTGTAGTTGGGTAGCGAGTGGCAGTCGGGTAGCGGCAGCAGCAACTTTGCCAGAACCGTTGCAGGATTCTGTGCAAAAAACAAGTGTCAAGCAGCGGAAAAGTCAGTACTCGAGATTTCTCCTACTAGCACTTAGAGTAGAGACCCGACTTTGCATATACGTGGTGCAATGTACAATGTTACAAGGTTGCCGTGCAGTGTCCAACATGTCTGATGCTGATACCCCTTCGCGTGAAATTTTCAAGATTAACTAATGATCACTGATGTAAGCAAGCCTTCACTTGAGGTGCAAGGTCAGTACGTGCACTTCGAAAAGAAGTACTTCCAGTCCCTGATCTACATGGGTGTGCAAGAGACGAAGCTCCTGCAAGGGGTGAATACCCGAGCCTTGACAGCTTTGAAGTACACGAGGGCACTTCACACGGAGGGCCTCCTTGTCTACTGTGCGCACACTGAAGATGAGCAGGAGGCAAGGAAGAGTGCGGATGAACAGATCAAAAAGCTGGCAGCAGAGACGGTGGACCGTGACCTCATCCATCCAAGGCTCATCGCATTGGCAGAGAGTCTGGTGAAGTGAAGCAGCGAAGCAGACCGTAGCTGCTAGCTGTAGCTGCTGGCTGTAGCTGCTCCTGTCAGCTGCACTCTTGAACTTTTGGGCTGTTGCTGCTTGCCGCTTGCCTGCTGCGGCTGGTGGCTAGCGCTAGCGCTTGCTGCTGACACAGTGGCACGCCGCCACTAAGGCGAACCTTCGCAAACATCACCGTCTGTGCCTCGCTGCTTTGTGAAATAGCACGGCAAGAAAATCAATAGAATGTACGGTAGCCAGATAGCCGCCACTGTCAGTGTCACTATTTCAACAGTACAGTAGCAGTAGCAGCAGCTCAGTAGCAGCAGCAGTTAGCAGCTAGCAGCAGCTAGAAGTTAGCAAAGTAGCAGTTCGTCAGCCAGTCTTGAATTTAAGCACCGAACAAGTTAGATTGTTGTATTCCTCGGTTCGATGTGCCCGACAGTTGCAATTAGCAGCCGCTACAGTCAGTTTTTGCTTCAGCCTATGGCTTTTGACACCGGTGAATTATGCATTCAGTTACCAAGTACCTACTTCTTGCTGGTGGCAGCTTGCAAGATGGTGAGCTTGCGGGGTCAGACCAATTCTCGAATGGAAGCCCTTTTAATTGTTCGCCAACTCATGTCTTCTGTGCATCCGACTCATTAAGTTGAGTTGGGTGACGGCAACTTGGAGAGGCGATGGTTTTCCTTGCAGTCCTTGCAGCAAGCAAGTTGCCACGATTATCAGTTTCGCCAGTGCCTTGTCACGTAGAAGCCCCAAAGTTGTGCACGGGATCACTGGATCCAACATAGAGTCATAAGCTATAGAGCTTAACGGTTAACGGTTAACGGTTACGTCGTTACGTTGAGAGTTTAGGCGGATATATATATATATATATATATATATATATATTTCTACTGTGTTAGCAAAGGGACCCAGCAGTGAGTAGACGGTCAGTCGAGCTGTTGTTTGTGGGCCACAGTGGCAAGAGGGGCGATTCGCTTCTGCACCATTCCTGGTCATCAGCCAGAATCAGGGATCTTTCGAGAGAGACTCTCGACTCTAGACTAGACTCTAGGTTCTAGACTGTTGACCATTGTTCAGCACTAGCCATTGGATTCCAAGCTCAAAGATCTAAAGGCTCCTGTGCTGGTACGGCCGTCTGACTGTGTGATTTCTTGCCTGGGACCCGGGATGCAGTGCACTTGTTGTGTTTAAAAGAACAACTCTGGGTGCAGCGAGCACCAATAGTTATCAATAGATTCGGATTGGAAGTTTTTATGAAATTATGATATTGACATATATGGTAGATTTTTGCAATGGTGTTCCACATATGTCATATGTTTCATATTTGCACATTTCGATTTTCATAGCCGGAGTTGTGATCAAATTTTCTTGATACGAGTCCTGCCGCAGATATACGACGTATATACGAACCGTCACATGCCTAGCCGATCCCACTTGCGAAGTTCAGTGATAGTTTCACGTATCGGGGGAAGACTGGTAGATTTTTGCAATGGTGTTCCACATATGTTTCATATTTGCAGATTTCGATTTTCATAGCCGGAGTTGTGATCAAATTTTCTTGCTGCGAGTCCTGCCGCAGATATACGACGTATGTACGAACCGTCACATGCCTAGCCGATCCCATTTGCGAAGTTCGGTGATAATTTCACGTATCGGGGGAAGACTGATGTTTCGGCATGCCTTTTCCTGCAGAGATGTTGACCGTTGTGAGCGCATTCAGGTCCATTCTACCTGTTTTAACCCTGATCTTGTATTCTTTTTCACGCGCGTTGATGTTGTTCTTGTTTTGTCCTGTTTTGGTCCTATTAGCCCTATCAGCCTTTCATGTCTCTGTGTTCTGTGTGGTCCTATGGGTTCGTTTGTAGCCTCATGTGTATGTTTATGTTTCACGCCAGTTGTTGAGTGTTTAACTCTTTCTGTTTAAGTGTTTTTGGCATTCTCTTCCGCATCAGTTATTTTTGGTCCTATTATTTGACCTCATTTCCCATAATCGTATCCTCCCTTTATCGCAGGTGAACCTTAGTTTTGCGATTATACTCATATTTTCCGCTGATTTCCTACTTTTATCCTATCGATCTTTATGTATTTCGTATTTATGTTGTACTTTTGCCAGTAACTTCTTACTTTTGTCGTAAATGAATCTGAGTTTTCCTGTGTGTTTTCTATTTAATGCCATGCTTACTTCATATATTTCCTTTGTTTATTGTATTTTTTGTGTAAACGTTGTTCTTGGCTCCCATTTTTCTATATTTCTTCGAACAATTTCGCCCTGTTGTGCTAAGTGAATCGTAATACTCCTATGGATTTCCTGTGTATTTCGTACATTTGTTGTATTTTTCCAAGTATATTCTTACTTTTATCGTACGTGAATCAGAGCTTTCCTATGTATTTCTTATTGATGTTGTATTTTTTCCCTATTTCTGCTAGGTAAATCGTAGTTTTTGTGTAAAAGAGGTTCTGGGTCCTAATTATTTCCTATTTTTTCCGTATTAGTTCTTCCTATTTTTTTCCTATTGTGTCCCTATTTTCCGATTCGCAGGGTGTATTTCCAATTCGTATCCATTTCGTATTTCAAATGTATTATTATCCTAAATAAATAAAACCCTACTTGTAAAGCCTTTCCATATGCTTCGACGTCTTAATCATAGTTGGAAAATGGATGCTCTGCGGGAATGGATGCAGTCCTCTGTGAGAACGAATGGAGTCAGCACAGCACATGCATCTGGCAACGGATGATCTGGCAATCGGATGGGATCGGAAATAGAAGCTCGGCACCCGGATGGGGCTGGAGTGCGGCGTAACGTCTGGTTCGAAGGCTTAACCCTTTACCTGAAACCCTAAACCCCTCAAACTCCAAAGCCCTAAACCCCTTTTCCTTGAACCCCCAAGCCCAAGGGGAGGGCAGCTGCTGACTTCTGTGAGGCTCCTCCTGCCGGGAAGGTGCGGAAGGCACGACGTGCTGCAGCAGCTCCAGCAAAGACTCCCGCGACCCCACCGCAGAGGCCGCATGCCTTCGGCAACCTGAAGAATAGATGCATGCACATAAATATATATATATATATATATATATATATATATATATATGTACATAAATGTACACGTATATGTTCATAGACATTTATATGTACATACATATGTATACATACATACATACGTACATACATACATGCACACATGCGTATAATTATTACAGGTTTTAAGGGCTTACGCACTCATGCATTACTACAATCAGATTGAGGCTTTGGGGCTTCATGCATTACTACAATCACGGCCGCCCCCCCTAAGGGGGGGAGGGGTGGGGGGGTGGGTAAGGGGGGGCGGAATAGGTGGCATACCTATTTCGATGTTTTTCATATGTTGGGGGGCTTGGGGGACTGTAGCGCAGAAGGTTGTGTGCTGAGTGGCTCAGGTTTCGGGTTGAGCGTGCGAAGGCGACCCCGAATCCACGCTAGACCCCACCTATGTATCCATGATGCTGGACTCCTTGCTGCTAGCCTACTACTAAGGTATGTACTGCTAGCCCACCAGCTATGGCCTTGCCTAGAAGCCTTCCCCAAGCCTTCTAAGCCAGGAATAAATAGGTGGGAAAAGGTGGTGCAAGAGCCTTGCGCCTCGTAGGCGACCCCCAACCCCCCCTTCGACTCCACCTATTTCTCCTTGACGCTGGACTCAGGCAGGTTCTTGGAGCTAGCCTATTTCTAAAATATGTGCTGCTAGCCCAGCAGCTATGGCCTTGCCTAGAAGCCTTGTTAGCTAAGAATAAATAGGTGGGAACAGGTGGGGGGACCGTAGCGTGCAAGAGCCTTGCGCCTCGTAGGCGACCCCCAACCCCCCCTTCGACTCCACTGATTTATCCTTGATGCTGGACTCCTTGCCGCAGCCACCATCCCCAAGCCTTATAAGGTAGGTATAAATAGGTGGGAACAGGTGGCCCGTAGCGTGTAAGAGGCTTGGGCCTCCTAGCGACCCCGGACCCCTCCCTGCATCAGTCCGTGCGTCTCTCCCTGCTCTCTATCTCTCTCTCTCTCTCCCTCTCCCTCTCTCCCTCTCTATCTTTCTATCGTTCGCAGTCCATAAGTTCATAAAAGGATGGTGCTGGTGACGATAGTACCAATACGATACTGCACGTGGAGATAGAAGGTCGTCATGCTGCTATTCTAATAGTTTCCCACCTATTTCCTAGACCCCCCCAACTGTAGCAAAATAGGTGGCGGAAACAGGTGGCACTAGGGGGTAACCCCCCCCCATTCTCACTATAGTAAGGGGGGGGCCCTCTACAATCAGATTGAGGCTTTGAGTATCCTATCGTCATTCAGGCTAGTTGTTTAGGGACCAAGGGACCAAGGGAGGGATGCAGGGGCCCGCGACATGGACTGTCGTCGCTGCTTGACCTCTGGGGGATGGGGGGAGGCGGGATGGGCATGGGAGCTAAAACGAAAACGCTTGTGCGTCAAGGCTTGGTGGGAAGTGGAAGGCCAATGACTCGAGCCTCCTGCATGGAGTCGTGATGCAGGAACCCCAAAAGAAGTGGTAAACATGACTTCAATTGTTTGGCCCTGGCTGCCTGCAGACTGCCGAGAGCCACAGCGGACGGGATCGGGTCGACCTCTGCAACCAAAGCAGCCAGCCAGCCCCAAAACGGCGCAGAACCCATGGCGCCAGGGGGCAGTGATGTAAGAACCTGATGAAAGACAGCAGTGGATCTCATAAGGCTTATTGCTGAATCTGGGTCCCGTCCTATCGGTCTTCCTGGAGGGATGCAGAACATTTTCAGTCTGAGCCGTAAGCCCTTTAACCAGTGGGTTGTTTACGAGGTTCATACATTGATGTGGGTTTCTAGAACTTTTTAGAACTTCTATCCCTGTAACAATACCAAGATCGAATTTACACACCAAGCCACAAACAAAAACAACACTCCTCTGTGGAACTCACAGAATCCTTAATTTAGAAATTAGTACAATTCCAAACGGTCCAAGTACTAGTATGGTATATACTTTTGGGGCCCAAATACCTACCAAGTACCTACCATAATGGTACTTGGACCCTTCGGGGGATTTGTCCAAGCCCCTATATACACCCTAAAAACCATAAACCCTAAACCCCTGAACCCCCCCCCCAAAAAAAAAGAAAAACTAAGGCCCCTAACCACTACCCACAGGCCCCATAGTAGTTCCTTTTGGGCTTACCTTATAGGATTCCAAATATGAACCCCAAAAGGATCTACTTTGGGGTGTATGGATAAATCCTGAACTGCAGAGATGGTGCTGGGCTGCTGCTGGGCAGATCTGGCGCTCAGGAGCTCCAGCGGCTTCGTCGCGCTCAGAGCCGGTACTTCCATGGCTCTGGTGGGGGCGCTTAGGGGGTTTATACGGTTTAGGGTTTAGGGTGTAGGGAATATATACGGGGTTTACACCCCGAGCGAAGTCAGAATTTTAACTGTTTCTTACCAGCAGGGAATGTAGGAACCAAGCAAAGTTCATAATACAAGTCCTAACCCCAAGGGTCCTATGTACTGTTATGTGGGATATTTCCCTAGGCATAATAGTAATTCCTAATATAGAAACCCTACATTCTACTATATCGGTACATAGGACCCTTTGGGTAAGTACCCCGAAGAAAAGGCTCAAAGGGTGTTAGGGTTTCGGGGCTCCGTGGCTCATGGGGGATGAAGGCTTAGTTTTTTGCCTCCCGACTGGCAATGACGAACCCAAGTTACTACCCCAATAAGTAACGGAAATAAACGGTTACTACTAAGCTACAAGAACCCAAAAAAGTTTAAAGGTTCGGTATTGGGGATCTAAGGATTGGCAAGGATGAACCCAAAGAGTGGCTTATCTGGGGGTTCGACTCGCCCACTCGCTGGCAGCAGGCACGGAGTCCGATTTAATTATTGAGGTTCAGGCTTTACGGTCTGGGGGCATCGGGGGTTTGGGGTTTGGATATAAGTAAGGCCTAGGATGAAACGTAAGCATGCATGAAACATCTTGGTTCCACGTTGGGGTTTGCAGGAGATTTTGCTGTTTGGGGATCTTTACAATGAGGGTCCTACCATTCGGCGTGTGACGCCGCAAGTCCCCCTATCTATCTTCGGGAGATGTTCCGTAGTTCCGCGTTGAAAGACATTCCAAGATCCTATTTATGGCCCATGGTTCCAAGTTCCACCCCCTAAGGTTCTAAAGGCACCCAAGCAAGGGTCGGATGTGATCCGAATCTGATACTGCAGGCTACTGAGGCGCGCACGTGAATCATCGCCCCACCCCCGGGAAGACGGAGCAGTGTCTGGGGTCTTGGGCTTAATGTAGGGGCGTCAATAATTAGAATACGGTTTGGGAGCCCAGTATACTAATAAGTAACCCAAAATAGCATAGGTAACTATTGAGGCCCCTAGATTAGGCTCTAGGACCTGCGCTGTTGCTCAGCGGGCAACCCTAAACCCTGAAGCCCCAGACCCTACCGAAGGGGCCTTCATGGTGATAGCATAATATACCTCAAAGCCCTATTCTAATCAAGTATCCAGGGCCCTTTTTTAACATGCGTAAAATAGCCCTCATAGCAGCCCTCATGGTTCCCTTTACAGGAATCTAATTCTTAAGGCCCCAATATTGCAATTTAAGTAGCGTTATAAGTCCCTGAATATGTGCTATGACTAGTTATCCTACTTGTAACCCTACTTATAACTAATCATGAACCTCCAAGTAGAGCCCTCGGACCCCTTTGGCTTTATAGTGTACCTATGAAGTACATAAGTACTTTAGGAGTACATACATAGGATTTAGGGTCTGGACTTTCAGAAACCGGAAGACTGCCGTAGCCATTAGCAATTAACAAGCCCTGTAAGCCCAAAGCTCTAAATTTGCGGGGGTTTACGGTGTAGGGGTTCAAGGTTAAACCATACCTGGACCCTCAAAGTATGTAGAGTAACAGCCTGTTATAGGTGTTGGGCCATTCTTTTTCTGATTTTGGGTCTAGGTAACCCTACTTGGAGGTTCATGGTTAGTCATAAGTAGGGTTATTATAAGTAGGATAACTGTAGTTATAACCCATATTAACGGAAATATAACCCTGCTTATAACTACCCATGGACCTCCAAGTTCAAGCACAAACCCTAAACCCTAAGCATCCGCCTCGAAGAGTCAGTGTATCGTCACCGCAGATGTGCAGCTCACAAGTTTTGTAGCAGCAGACATCCTCCGGGGTAAGGTTCACAGGGATCCAATATACATATATATGTACATATATGTACAGTATATATAAAAGTTTCAACCAGCCAGCCAAACAAGCGAACAATCAATCCGTAAGTCAATCAATCAGTCAGCCAATCAACCTATCTATACACCTTAGCTCGTATAGGGTTGCAATCTGGGGCTGCTTGAAGCTCTCACATGGGGTTCTTGTATCACCACGGTCCTTCTAGGCTTACCATCAGGGTTTTGGATCCTTCGTCGTTTCGAGCTCTTGGGGCTGCTCCGGCCCAAAGGGTTTAATATAGGGGCCTTGGTAATTAGAATAGTGTTTTGGGGCCCATTATACTATACTATGTTATAATAAGGAACCACCAAATATTATTGGTAAACATTTTTGTCACTCGACGAATCAGGCGCGGTTTCTACACACTCCACACCTACAGGCATCAAACACATTGGCTTGACTTGAACACACACTAACTACAGTCCCTATAGTAGGGGTTTAGAGCTTCGAGGTTGTTTGACGATTACATTCGGAGGGGTTGGGGGGTCTTCAGGGTTTGTGGACCCATAGTACTACTTCTCATGTCTTGTCGTCCCAAATAATTGTCCCTTGTGCTGGGGGAGTAAGGGGCGGATCAGGAGTTCGTGCATGAGGCGTGCGACGCGCGATCATCGAGCGCGAGATTGGAGATTCACGACTCCGGAATCGGTACATCTGCCTCTTACATATGTCAGCTTTACACTGCGCATCGACTGTCGCTAAAAACTATAAACTGAATCCTAAAACGCTGATCCCAAAGCCCAAAACCCCCAGACCGGGAAAACCGATCAGAAATGCCCCCGAAAATCCCAAGCTCTGCCCAACCCATGTGGCGGATCCCTGGAATAAACCAACAGCTAAGGGTCCATGTACCGACATTGTGACATAGTATATAGCTTCGCCTTAAAATGCCCGCGCATGGACTGCTTTAAAGCCCTAAAAAATAGATACTACTTTGGGTATATGGGAGATTCCGAAAACTAGGGGTACCTATTTTGGGGTCCTTATGATAAGGGTCCTACTACTTAAGGTACTCTATGGGGGTCTCCTATTTTTGGAAACTCCCATATGGAACCCTTAAGGAACCCCAATCGAATTGATTTTGGCCAACCCAGAGGCACCTCAGAGGGATCCACGATCCTTTGGGTTGATGGGTTTAGGGTTGGGTGTTTACCTTAACCTACCAAATCCTACTTTCTTGTAGGCTCCTATTATGAATCCTATTGTGGAATATATGGGGACCCTGCAAAAAGTAGGTTCTGGTGGGTTAAGGTAGGATTTAGGGGCTTAATTAGTGGTTTAGGGGTTGAGGGAGTGATAGTTTGAAGCTTTTTCCACTCGGGTTTGGGGATGCTCACGGCTTATAGTGCTTGTTAGGGCTGAAGTTTGGAGGGTCTAGAATTCAGCATTTTTTGAGATGCTTAGAGTTTGAGCTTTTAAGTTCGAGGAGCTACGGGAAGTCAAGCTAACCGCTCAGCATCCCGAACAGCTATGTTCCTCGGTAACCTCTCTAAGCACCCTTACACCCCTAATCAAACCGGAAGCCTGTCCATGCTGCTAACCAGGAGCCCCTAAGCCAACTAAGGGAAGGCATCATTATGGGCTTAACCCTGAATCAGGAACCCTGTACTTAATACCTATTTCCGAAATACCTGCGCAGCCACCCGTAGACAGCACGAGCAAAGCATGACTCACAGAAGACTTCGAACAGGAACTAGGTGTATGATAGATCGATAGCTGCAGCTATGGTAGTAGAGTGTATATTAATAATGATATGGGATATAGCATGGCCATTACAGCCCCAACTCTCGACTCCTTAAGACCTCGAAACATCAAACGCGAAGTCTCGTGGTTACGCTACCAAGGCCCCAGATGCTAACCTAGGGCCTTAGTGGCCCTAATGCTTAGAAGGTCTTGGAGCCCATTATACTATAAATATAACAAAAGAGCCCCACGAAATAGTATGGGTATATATATATATATATATATATGTGTGTATACATATATATATATAGGCCCCAAACTAATATTAAACAGACTGATGCAAGTCAAGGAGTGGAAGTGATCAACAACGTGAACAAGAGGCCTCCGAAACCAAACCCTACTGTAGGAACCTGATTAAGAAACCTTGGGCCTTTATGAGGGTTCCTTCAATGAATCTTACTATTTTCTGGTTATAGGCCCAAGGGTTCTTAATCAGGCTCCTACATTACAATTTTTCTCCCACATGACAGTGGGCTCATAATACGAGTCCCTCGCATGATGACACCCCCAAACACACAAACAAGCAAGCACACACATACTCACACACTCCCTCACAAATATTCGAAAGGAGCGCTATCTACGCTCAATAACCCTACGGTTGATGATATACATCCTGCATTACCTTAAGGACCCTCAACCATGGGAATTATGGCATATTCCTTATTATGGATAATGCAGGATATATATATATATATATATATGTATTTTTTCTATATATAGATCATCAACCGTAGTATGAACCCTCCTTCACATGCTTCTGGCATGTCTGGGGCCTCCAAACTAGGACGAGGCTAACAGTCTACCCTAAGGCTCCATAGCACTTCCTTTTGGGGGTCCGGGTTCATATTTGGAATTCTACAACATAACCCAGGGTTCAACCCATTGTCCGAAAGCCCTATACCAGTAAACCCTAAACCCTAAACCCTAAACCCTAAACCCCTAAACCCGAAAGCCCGCTTCAAGAGAACCAAGAGGCTTCTCCGGGTCGTTCCTCACCTGGCAGAACGCCAGGAAATCTCTTTCCTGTGAGCTTGAATCCCGCTGAAAAGCAATGCTCTAGGTTTTAGGGAACTCCAGAAAGTTGGAATATGGTTTCAGGGTAGGATACCTTATAATTTACCATAAAGGGTTTAGGATAATCATATTCCAACTTTCTGGCTTTTACTTTAGGTGAAAGGTTGCCTCGTGGAGGAAAATCGGACAACAGTTCCAATTCGAGCGCCTTGTTGTTCAAGTGTCGGGTATGAGTGGAGAAGGGAGGTGCCCAAGGACACCGAGGAATTCAAAGTGCCCCGCGACCCGCCGATTGCAATTCCCTAAAGTCTGCATGTACAAAACCTTCAGCCCCAAAGCATTGACTAAATCTACCGCCAGCCGCAAAAGGCGCGCATCTACCCGAGCTTGATCTCGAAACTCCTGGAAATGGGCTTGACGGAAAAGATCTTTCCACTTGGCAGCCTGACATCAGTGACCTAACAGGACATTTCTACCGGAAAACCCGGGCTTCGTCAAAGCGAAGAATCGAGAACAACAGGCCGAATCAACTGAACTTCTGCAGACTGGTCGGGGGGCTCACACGGGGCCGCTGCATTAAGTCCAGGATGCAATTTATGCCGGGATACCTTAGAAGGGGCCCCCACCCTGTAATGGTGGTATAATAGCAATATAATAGGGCCCCAATATAACCCTTATGGTCACTATTTCAGGGTGGGGGCAGCTTCTAATTAAGGGATACCCGTTAAACACGGGATGTAGGGACTCTCCTTGTTGGGTAGAAAACAAGCCTTGCCTTCCACCCATTTGGGCAATCGAAACCAGCACAAGTCTTTTCACCTGGCACCAGAGGGGGCCGTAAAGCCTTAAGCAGTAGCGGTAGCATATGTGGTACTTGATTTGCCCTAGAAGACCAGTGCAGCAACCTAAATCGTGGAAATGTCGCAAACTAAAGGCTCACAGATTCCTATGTAGACACCCACTAGACATCCTAAGCATCACGATCCTTAACCCTTAACCGTCATTGAGAAACAAACCAAGACGAGATCCCACATTTTGACAAACTACCTTGAAGACACAGACACGTTGCGTAGGTGTACGTGTATAACATATATATATATATATATAAATATATATAAACATATATATATATATATGTATGTGTCTCTGTGTGTGTGTGTGCGTGTGCGTGTGTGTGTGTGTGTGTGTGTATGTGCGCATATAAATATGTATATTATATATGTATATACATATATATATATGTATATATACATATACATATATATATATAGGTATGAAATACAAGGACATTTAAATATATGTAAGTATACATGTACGTACGGATGGATGCCAGCAGGAATGCATGCATTTGCTATACCCTACACAGCCATTTTACAGGTGTACATATATATATATATATATATATATCTATATCTATATCTATATCTATATCTATCTATCTATCTATCTATCTATATATATATATATATATATAGATCGATGGATACATGCACATAGTCGGTGTAGGGTTTCTTGGTTTACCCAGGTACTGGCTCAGAATTAGAGGGACGTATCGAAACTTGCGGCTTCTAAGAAGCAAAGCATCCCGAGGAGGTATGTTGGACCTGATGGTTTTGCAGTCTGCGAAAGCCGCAGGCTCCCAGCTCCATTTTTTTGGTTGCTAGTCTTCACCGACAACCCGCGCCACTCCGTTTTCAAGGACATGTAGCCGGAAGCATGACAGGGAGCTCTATCTAGGGCTTTATGGCTTTATGCTCTCACAACTCGGAGAAGCCAGGCGAGGTTGCATAGGTGCTGTCTAGGGCTTCCCAGAGAGCCCAATACCCCTTAGTTAAGGAATAGACCTTAAATTATAGGGGGACTCATATTCTGCTTTAAGCTATATTCCTGAATTAAGGGTAACGGTATTGGGCTCTCTGGGTTCAGGGCTTACAGTTTAGAGCGTCGGGGTTGCGCCTGTGCCGCGTCACCTCAAGGAATTTCGGCCCAGTAGCTCGATGGAATACTCGCTCCAAAAACCACAGCCCCGCTTGACTTCTCTAAAAGCCCGAAGAAACCCATACCTAGTCCTTCAAAAGTAGGTAAAATAATGGCCCAAAACCTAGAAAAGGCTATCTTCCTACATACTAATTATTGGGGTTCAGGTAAGGCCCTTACAAACCCCTATGAACACCATACGTCTTCAGCCTGTATCTGTATGTCTTACAACGCTACTTGCGCACATCATGTGTCTAAGGCCTCTAGCTTCCGCTTGGCTTACGAGACCTTACGGGTCAACGAGCAGGCATCCTACAAACCGATATTTCGACCATGATGCCCGATGAACTCTTCGCCGCAAACAGACGACCGACCAACGAATCCCATGAGCCACGAATCCCATGAGCCTGTGAAGCATCTACAAACCCTAACCAACAAACCGAAAGGGGAAGCACCATAACGATAGGTGGCTTAGGGCATTGACTCTACATCCACATCCACGAACGACCCCTCTGCCCCGCCTCACGGCCCCTCAAAGTTGAAACAATGCTAGAAAGTTCTGAAACAAAACTGCATCCTGAACCCAGAACTCCGAACCACAGGATGAGCTCCAACACAGGCTCTCCCGGACCCAAGAAGTTGAGCAAAGGTGCAGCATTTCGACTCTGACAAGAGGAGCTGGGCTGCGTCAGGCCTGCTCGAGATGAGATGATGTAAGATTCAGACTGTGCACCCATCAATCACTGCAGGCATGCGCAGATAGGTGGAAGGCTCTAACTTTCGATCCAGGCTTCAAGAGGTGTGGAGGGGGCCTCTGATTAAACGTTACACTTGCTGGGTGCTCAGCTTTCCACAAACCCAGAGAGCCCAATACCCCTTGAATAAGTAATATAGCTTAAATCATAATATGAATCCCCTTCTATTGTAAGGTATATTCTTAATTTTTGGGGTATTGGGCTCTCTGGGAACCTTGCGCGCCTTTGTCGAAACCCTGTCGCACTGCACGGGTCACGAAGACCTCGGATAACTGTCGGTGATTGGGGCTTAGGGCCCGGCAACAACACTTCTGGTCATGATGATGACTATGATGACGACGGTGATAACGATGGTATATGATGGTGATGATGATGATCATGGTGATATGATGAAGATGATGATGATGATGATGATGATGATGAGGGTCTGCTTTTTCTGCTTGATGTCGCTACGGTACTGGCTGCTCTAGTCACGAGCCAAGACCTGGATGCCCCATGGCATGCTGGGATCATAGGAAGTGAAGTGCCTCTGGATCCCAGAGAGCCCAATATCCCTTAATTAAGGAATATAGCTTAAACCATAATATGAACCTTCTTATATTTTAAGGTATATTCGATTCCTTAGTTACGGGGTATTGGGCTCTCGGGGATGCTGTGTCTTTGTCAGCCCAACAACCCTAAACCCCTGCAAAGCCCTACACAACCCCCATACACACCTCTATATCAGCCTTGAGAGTGACCACTTGTTACACTACGTGTAACTACATGTAACCTTGTAGAACCCGACGAAGCGACGACTTGCCTGCGGATAGAAATGCCGAATCATACGGCGACAGGCGCTTCTTTGATCATCGAGGCACTTGAAGCTTCCTAGCCCCATACGCAAATCAGACATCAACCCGCAAAACCCAAACCCTAGCCTAAACCCAAAACCCTAAATCCTAAACCCCGAAGCATCCCAAAGCACATCCCCTAAACCCTAAATCCTATACCCTAAACCCTAAAAGTGTTTCACACTGCGCCGAGACAGGCTGCAGGTTTCGTCGCAGCATTCACCATCGCTGTTCCCACGGAGCTTCTTGACTCCTTCCGTGGACTTTGAGGGGGGTCTAGGATTTAGGGTGCGGGGCTTTAAGGATTTCGGGGCTCAGGGTTGATTCTGGGGTTCTGTGCTCCCTCCTTGTGATTTCTTGGTTCTTGATCGTGGCTTAAATGGCTGCCATGATCGGCTTTTGCAAGGTCCCGGATGCCATCAACCAAATGCAATACCGTGCAAACGCTGCACGCATATACATATACATATACATCTACATCTACATAAGTATATATATATATATGTGTGTGTGTGTGTATACGCACATGCACACACGCAACACATAAGCACATATACATAAACACATACATATACAAATACATGTATGTATATGTATGTGATTGTATGCGTGCATATAGAGAATTACATATATATATATATAGTGTATATATATATATATGAGCATATACATATATATATATATTTACATATATATATATATATATATTTATTTATTTACATATATATATATAGATGTTATATGTATAGAGGTACGGACCGGGACAGGTCATAGGACAGGCTCGGGATGAGGAACTTCAGGCCTGCTTACTGGCATCATCCGCGGCAGCCCGAGCAAGCGTCGTTAAGTGACCGAGCTACGTATGGATTGAGAGCCATTCCGATCACCAAAGCCATGTTCCCCGAAGTTAAGTATAACTCACTGATTGTGCCTGTGTTTCGCTCTTCCGATATATATATATATATAATTATATATATATATATATACACATATTTATTTTTTTTTCATAAACACGCTAGAGGGAGATTCATAGCAACAAACGCGGCGCAGACTTAAAAACATGTTTCCATTGATTAAGCCGCACCCCTGCCCCCAACGTGTCCTGACTTGGCTCGAAAGCCATCTGTGCAAATGTGGTACCTCAGAGAGCCGGTACCATGGCAAGAAGGAATGCTACCCTGAAGCCCTATACACATATAGCACAAATAGTTGTGTGCGTACATCATGCGTGCACGTGCATATATACATGCATACAGCTGCATGCATCCATACATATGTTCACGCCCCCGTACATTACGCGCATGCCTACACACATACTCACATACATCATGCTTACCCACTCACTTGCGCGCACACATACGGGACTCTTACCCACACTTCCCTCTCCCTCTACGTTTCCGAACCTACGATTTCCAGGCAATGGGCTAGGGACCCTAATATAGTACCCTAAGTAGTAGGATCCTTACCAAAGTAAGGTCCCCTAATTTTGGGAAACTCCCACATGTCCTAGCGGCCAAAAGACCTGCAAAGCGGAGCGAATTCAAAATAACCCAGCAAGAGGCACAAGCAATCCTAAGTCCAAGGCTCCACAAGCTCAATCCTTGACTTACCAATGGTGTTGGGGTTCCCTTGGCTCTTTAGCTCCTTATTAAGTAGGGATTATCATCACCCCTGGCTCCTTAGCTCCTCCAATATCAATGGTTAGTTGAGTCCAAGCCCGGAACCTGAAACCGTCAAACTCTCGAAGCCCCAAGCCCCTGCAGTAGAAGCCAGAAAGTTGGAATATCATTATCGTAACCGCTTTGAAGTAAATTATAGGGGGATCCTACCATTAATCCATATTCCAACTTTCTGGAGTTCCCTGTGAACCCTCTGAATCCTAAGTCAGATCCTAGTTCTAAACCCCCCATGAGCCCTAAATGGGAGTTTCCGAAAATAGGGGATCCTAATATAGTACCCAAAAGAGTAGGATCCTTATTATGAGGACCCCAAAATAAGGTACCCCTAATTTTCGGAAACCCCCAAATCCCCATACAGCCTATCACCACAACGACACGAGGGCCGCCCAAGCTGCTCGCAAGTCAGGCCCGCGCCAGCAGCATCCTTTGCGAGAGTGGCTGCTGCGGATCTTGTGCGAATGGTAACCAGATTTATAGGATTTTAGGGTTTAGGGGCTCAAAACAGCAATGAAAACGGCAATTAGGGTGGATCGCAAAGCCACTCCTCCGTGCCCCGAGATTGCACCGTGCAAGATCATAGCGTCTGAGCATGAGACGTGCCTCTCCACAAAACTCTCAAACCGAATTAAAGCAGACCTCTGGGTTGCATTCTACTATAGCTATATGCTATATACAGGGGCTATGTAAGGGTTCCTTTAAGGGATCGATAGGGATCCCATAAAGGGGATACGGAAATCAGATCTTACTCCAGAATCCCGAAGCCCTTGCGACTGCGAGCTGAAAAACTGCGGGCAAGGCTCCAAAATGCCGACCTCCAACCTCGGCGACTTGGGAGTTGCCGAAAATAGGGGACCCTAATATAGGACCCTGGCCCAAATAGTAGGGTCCTAAGAAAAAGGACACCAGAACAAGGGACCCCCCTAATTTTCGGAATCTCCCAAATGGCTGTTGAGGGTTTAGGGTCCAGGGTTTAGGGTCTATACAGCGGTTCAGTATTTAGGACTACTTGGGGTTTGCTCAGGGGCTTTTGACAAAGTGCACTGCTACCCTGAAGCTCCAGACATACACCCAAACTCTGCAAGTTTCTGCACAACCTAAACATTGAGTAGCTGTAGGGTCTAGGATCAGGGGGGTGTCGGGTTCGGGTTCCGGTGTTTTGATGCTTACCTTTGTACGAACCCACATTCAGTGGTTTGGGGTTAGAAGACGGTCAAGGCCTGGGCTTGAAGACGAAAGCTATCAAGAGCGTGGAAGGCTTCTGAAGCCCCAAGATGTCTAGGGGACATGTTCCACCTCGCGACCACAAGATACTACAAGCCTGATGCGGTAGCAAGAGCTTTACTCGGCGTCCCTCATGCATGTTAGCACCCTCGAAGCACCAAAATCCTCAGTCGTATATACTCTCAGTGCCAAGGAGCTCGTCCATGGTAATTCCACCATCCCTATTCTTGTCCAGAGCGCGGAAAGCCTTCCCGAGTCTTGCAATGTAGGGGCCTTAATAATCAGAAGAAGGTTTAAATTTTGGGGCCCATTATACTATACTTAAAATAAGGCACCACCAAAACAGTATGTATATATGTATATATATATATACAGGTAATTACTTAAGCCCCTATAGAACACCTGAGACTGCCGGTGTTTGCCTCCCACCTGGCTAGGACGGGAGGCATAAGCGCAAGCCTTTGGGTTCGGAGCCAAGTTCAAGTTTTTGCCGTTTTGTTGCTTTGTTTAAATCTACACTGCCCAAAGGCCCCATCCTTTTTGTGGCTTCATATTTAAGACTTCTGCATGGTAATCCCAAAAAGGAACTACCATGGGGCCTATGGGTAGACTCTTTTTTGCATAAACCCTGAACCCATTCTGTACAGGGCTTCATCTCGGGCTTGGAGTTCGGGGCCCAGGTGTGTCACACGCGACAGCGGTCGTTGAAGGACGGGCCAAAAGGAATACCTTGCCTTGCAAGGAGGTACCGCTTCTTTGGGTTGAGGTATTGTGCAAACTGCCAAATCCCCAAAGGCTTGAAGCCCAACTGTTACGGGATACTTTACGATGGGTAGATATGTGAATATAGGCTATGGACATAAAGGGACGTCATGGTGACTGGGATTCTAGAACACGTGGCGAAAAGAAACATCGAGCCCCATTCGGGTGTGATATGGGTGAGGGTGCCGTACTATTGTGGTGACCCAAGACAAGAAGGGACCTTAAGCTAGAGAACCACCCATGTGTGGTCTGTACTTGTGGAGGGGCCAGGGATCGCAACTGAAAGCCTTAGAGACTCAACCCTCTACTATATGGGTGTAAATAACTACCTGACTTACGAATACTATTTTGCGGCTTCCTTACTATCATGATAACAGTGTATATGGGACCTTTATATAGACCCCTCTAACAGGAGCCCTATTCTACATACTAAGGCCTCCGTGTTAATTCTCGCCAGGCTGTCACTAGATCCCAAGGTCGTGCAGAACTTCGAGGTCCTCCGGTTTAGGGTTTAGCGCTTCGAGTCCTGCACTCTGAACATGCAGCCCTTCCAACCCCCTTTTTTTGCAAATTACCAGTACTATTTTGGTGGGTTCCTTCTTGATTCTTCTAGAAAATTACCAATACTATCTTGTGGGTTCCTTTTTAATTCTTATAGTACAGTTTTCCCCAAAACCCCGCTCTAAGTATTAAGGAACAGGCTCCGCACTTCGCCCAAAACTTGGACTCTCCCGCGGACCCGTTTTTTGGAAATTATGGGGTTCGAGTTCACGGCCTTGACGAATCCAAATCCGGCTTGGGGGTATCGGGGGTCATGGCAGCAGTTTTAGCATTCTGGAACGTTACGAGTTTTGTTGGACCCTTACGCTCGAAGAATGCCCAGCAAGGTTTTCGTCGAGCAATGCAGGTTTTACGGTTTAGGGGATTGAAATTCCTACACCAGCCAGTTAATTGACTGTCCGATCTGCACAAAGGAAGCTTCACCTAACTGCTGCATTTCGACAGCAGGATCCAGCTCTAGTACCCATTTCACCGGCTCCTAACCCTGGATGTGCGCCTGCAGAGTTACATTCCTCGAAGCAGCGAGAAGCATGCTGTTCACCTCAAAAGTGACGGGTTGCAGAAAGCAAGGTTAAAACAAGCTCTGTGTGGTCGGTACCTTCGTGGAGACACCTGGAGTTCTACAAGTCTCTATGCTCGGAAGAGCAGCGGCTCCCATTTCTTCGAATTTGATGTCTCCAGCGAACCTTCTGACCTGCTGCGATCGGGCGAGCTGCCTAAATATTAAGAATCCGTTGCATCAAGCATTTGGGAGAAGCCGATGCCTCTACAGTCTATAGACCCAATGTCCACTCCATGCTGAACCCTACTCAGCCGTAAACGGCCAACCGTCTCTCGAGAACTTGTGGCACTGTCGCTGCAAACACCCGTTTTGCCCTCCACAACTGTAAACCCTAAACCTACATTGGCAGGCTGGCACTATCTTCACGGTTGTGCGTCAAGACGTCGGGTCAAGCGCTTGCGAACAAGTTGCAGATCGCCCCGTAACTGTAACCATCCGGCCCGGCACATCCCATCGAAACTCGAGAAAGATCTGCACAAACACGATACCCAAACAAACCTACCAACCATGTCCTGGCTTTTGTGCAATACTTATATATATATATGTATTTATGTATGTATGTATATATATATATATATATATATATATAAATAAATATATATATATATATATATGTATATATATATATATATGTATATATATATATATATATATTTATATTTATATTTATATATATATATATATATACACATATATACACATATAAATTCATGTGCATATGCATATATATATATATATATACATATATATATATATATATATATATATATATATATATATATATATGCTTGTGTGTGTATGTATGTACGTACGTAGGTAGTTATGCATGTCTATCTGTCTGTCTGTATGCATGCATACATGCATGTATGAATGCATGTATGTCTTCGGTGGAAGTAGGCCCAGCAACAGCAAAGCCAGGAATCCCAGAAAGCCTCTAATGATCTACATCCTTCACCCGAGAACCTTAAGACCAGGCACCCTAAATCCTTAACCTTGCTACACCCCAACACCAGGAACCTTGTGAACTAAAGCTCTGAACACCAAAACCCCAACACCAGGAAGCTAAATGGCTCGGCCTTCGCCGAATATCCCTGACCGGCCAAGGCCAGCAACGCGAAGATGGCCTCTGAAGACTCGCTTGAACGGTGGGTTTCGAAGTTCGGGTGTAGGGTTTGGGTTTGGGGTTCTGGGTGATTGAAAGAGCGATCCTTTTTCAGGGTGGTTGGGTTGTGCCTGAGGTTATCAGCATATTACAATCATGCTATCACCATGGCTGCGAACTGTGGGAAATGAACATGCTCCTGAAGCCCAGAGAGCCCAATACCCTTTAATAAAGGAATATACCTTAAATTATAGGGGGATTCATATTATGAGTTAAGCCATATTCCTTAATTAAGGGGTATTGGGCTCTCTGGGAGTATCAGAGCACGATGGCGATTGCGTTGCCGCTGCCGCGAGGTCAACCGAAGCCTTTTAAAGCAGTATAACCTAAACTCCTTAGACTTCACAGCACGCGGAAAACCTGAATGCTTAAAAACCAACGCTTCGGATGGAAACTTGCCGAGCCGCGGAGCTCTTCATTGTGACAGCCTGGCGAGAACTCATATAGGGGTAGGGTACTGCCCCCATACAGTAACAGTCTATATTAGGGCTACTATTAAGGGCCTTATATATCTATATTATGAATATTATCCAACTGTTACTGAGTGGGGGCCGTACCCAATATAGGGGCATATAGGGGGCTTTGGGGCCCATTATACTCTAATTGTAATAAGGAAACCACAAAAAAGTATTGGCAACTGTTCAGGCCCCTGAATGATCCGCCCCATAGTTTCGGGTTTTTCTGGTTTTCGATTTAGTAACCCATTTGAAGGTTTTCGGGTTTTTCAATACACTGACAAGTATGAATGGCTTCAATTAACAGCATTAGAGAAACTTGGGTTTGAGCAGAACAGGCTGCAAAAGGAACATCATGTCTACTTGCTGAGGCTAGAATCAAAGGGGAAAGGAGGGACCCTTAATGGGGACCCCTACCCTATAATTGGCTGTATAATGGGTATATGATGGCTATATTAAGGGTATATACCTCTGGGTTCTTATGAATGGTCCCTCCTTTTACCCTTGAATAGAACTGGCAGAGCTCCCGACTATCAAAACCACAACCCCCAAACCCTAAAGCCCTGGGGAACATCTGAGAGCCTGAGACCCAGGGAGCCCAATACCCCTTAATTAAGGGAATATAGCTTAACTCATAATATGAATCCCCGTAGAATTGATTAAGGTATATTCCTTGATTAGGGGGTCTTCGGCTCTCTGGGGAGCATCTCGCCAGTCATCAGCAGCGTATAGAGCTCAGGGGCTTGACACCAAGGACAAAAGCTCCTCACCGCAGCTTGAAGAGCCTAGATCCCTGAATTGAACCTTAACCCTGAAACACCCAGAGAGCCCAATACCTCTCAATTAAGGATTTTATCTTAGATTATGAGTGGATTCATAGTATGATTTAAGCTATATTCCTTAATTAAGGGGTATTGGGCTCTCTGGGCCCTAGACCTACGCAAACACCATTAACCTGCAAGCCCTACAAGCACAGCCATCCCCTAAAGCCGGGCACTTGGAAGCCTCACCAGAAAAGAGCTAGACAGTTCAATGATGGTAGGATGAAATAAACCCCGAAAGGTTGAAGGTTACCCCTAAACCCTTATCGCACCCTCAGTCGTACTCTTATAGATCTCTTAAAGGACCCCCTTTATAGTACCCTAAACCCTAAAACAGCTTATCTACTCAGCTACGAAGAAAAAACGCGTCTCAGCCTCAAAGCCCTGGCAAAGCGTTGCGCCATACACGGGAGTTTCCGAAAATTAGGGGTACCTTATTTTGGGGTCCTTATATATATATATATATATATAAGGATCCTGCTATTTAGGCTACTATATTCGGGTCCCCTCTCTTCGGAAACTCCCACACCGAGGCTACGAGGAAAGGGCCGCGTAGCTCAAAGAGCCGGAGAGAGCAATCTCTCAGCCCCCTTTTGGGCCAAAAAGCAGCAAGTTTTTCGCGGTTTTGGAGCTTTATGAACAAGTTGTAGTATCCTTAAGGGAGGGGGGTTCAAGGGGGGTATATAGCCTAGTTATTCCTTTTATTTCTCCCTAGTACTCCCTAAGGTTCCCTTACAGTCCCCTAAGGATTCCTTATACCCTCCCCCCTTGAACCACCCTCCCTTAAGGATCCTATAAACAAGAGGGAGCACGTGTGTGGGGTGGACAAAGGCACCCTAATACAGGCTGTAATAGCAAAAACCGAAGGAGACCTCATCGCACAATGATGCCCCTGCAAAAGCTACCTTCATCTCAAGAAGCCATAAGAAGCTCATTTGGGTAGCAATTCAAACTAGAGTCCTGTTTTGGGTACCCTAAATATTAGGTGCTGCATTATATATTAAGGAACCAAATTTAGGGACGCTAATTTTGACAACCACCCATTTGAAAAGAAGCACCTGCCGAGACCCTCTGAAACCGCTCCCGGACCCCTTCTCAGAGCTCCGGGACCCCTGTTTTCAAGCTACTGTACGGTTTAGGGTTTCGGGTTTCGGGTTTGGGGTGTAGGGTTTGGGATTTAGGGTTTGGGGTATTTGGGAGTTTGCGAAGATAGGGGACCCTAATGTAGTACCCCAAATAGCAGGATCCTTATTATAAGGACCCCAAAATAAGGTACCACTAATTTTCGGAAACTCCCATTTCAATCTACCCCAATGCAAAAATCCTGAATAAAAGGCACGGAAAAACAACGGCTTGCAGAACCCTCGGTTCCCAACCCTTACTTCATGAAGTACAACATAGAATCGAAGGGGAAAAGGAGGGACCCTTAGTGGGGGTCTGTAATGGGCTATATAATGGGTATATAATGGCTATATTAAGGGTATATACCTAGGGGTCCCCATTAAGGGTCCCTCCTTTTACCCTTGGATAGAAGCAAGGGATCCGCCGATCTTGAAGTACCACCCCCTACAACTGCCGACCTGCTTTCTGCCTGCTCCCACGGGGACGGCAGATCCGCTTTTAAGGAATGGCCGGTACGGGGCCTGGCTTGAACTGCTGGGCTGGATCTTGACGTGGGTCGTTTTAGCAGAGAACGTGCCCTACGAAACATCGGCATTTAGGATTCGCAACATCAGGACTCCGAAAACTGAAACTCTTGAACCCAACGGTTCCGGCATGTCTTTTGCCTCCTCAACTACAGAACTCAACAGTATAATGTAGACGGTATGTGGTCTCGTCGTTCTGGGCTTAAGGCTTCTGGGCCTTAGCTTAAGAAGTGCCTGGGTTTAGGCCTAAGGGTTTGCAGTCTGCGCCGCTCTAGGTATTCAGAAGCTAGATCCTCAGAGTGTAGTAGAGCGGGTCAGGCGACAAAACATCGTGCTCGTGAGGGCCTATGACCCAATCCACGCCTTGAGATCGTGCCATGCAGACGTCCCATTGTAACGCGCGCATCTTCCAAAAGCGGGCTGACACATGCACCGTGGATTATAATGCGTTTTGTGGGGTAGTATATCTTTTTGTTCGGCTACTCCACCACAGAGCAAAGGGCACCAACAAGGAGGAACAATTCGTGAGGATCGCCTGAAGCTGTGAGCATGCTAATCTGCGAATCACATAATCCTAAAATGAACATCCAACTCTGAAAGACACAACCTTACAAGGCATCCACCCTCACCCCCTACCCCCGCCCAAACCTACAAACCCGCAACCTTCAGCCCGACAAAGCCCTATGCCTCCAAAATCTCTTCAGTATGGGCCTGGTCGGAGAGACAGGAGTGCCTCCTTGATGACTTCGTTGTCTCTCTGCCTCCTGCATGCGACGCGCGATGTTCTGTTGTTCGTGCTTCAAACCACAAGGCCTTCAATGAAAGCCTAATACCCCATGGTTTATTCAGAGATACAGTAGAAGCCCAAAAGTTGGAAACCTAATAGCCTCAATCCTTAAGACTAACGTAAAGGGAATCAAGCACTGTTTGGCCTTACTCCGGTTTCCCACTTTATGAGGTTTACTGTATACATTAAAGTACGCCCACGTGCACACATACGAATGTGTGTATACCTGTCGTTATGAATTAAAACGGATTATGATTATGTCTTGAACGCACAAGGCCCTGAAAGAACGGCACTTTATCAATCAGGAGTTCAAGCTTACACTAACTGACCCAAAGGGTCCTATGTACCGATATAGTAGTATGTTAGGGTTTCCATATTAGGAATTACTGCTAGGACTTAGGGAAATATCCCCCATAACAGTGCATAGGACCCTTTGGGTGATTAGACAGCAGTGGGCTCCCTGGGTTACGGTACTCGCATCGTTGCCCGACAGCCTTGGCATGCTGCTAAGCCTTGTAGAAGATATCTACGAAGTCCGCAAACTTTTTTTGTATTTACGGGTTTAAGGTTTAGGATTTTCGCGACTGCACTTTCACAAGCCTTCGACCTTACAACTCTGAACTCTGGCTCCAAACCCAAGCCCCAGACACACCCTGAACCCCAAACCCTTAGACCCGAAACGCCTCGAGCCTCAAACCCTTTCACCACCCTGCCTATGAGTCTAAACCCTTGTACGAAAAAGTAAGTATACAAAATTACACCTTACAAAGCTCCCAACACACCAAACAAGCAACAAAAAAACGACTACAACCAACCCCACCTCGACAAGTTTCTCGAGGTCGCCTGGCCGAGAGTGGTTTTGAATATAAGTTTCATCATAAAGTCTGGACGGCAGCGTAGGGTTTGGGAGGGTATGCTTTTACAAGTTGATTTCTCATAGGGAAGTCGCTACACCTTCGGGCCTAGGTTGAAGTCATAAAAGCTTAAGGATGCTGTTGAGGAAACGACGCGATTAAGGGTTTAGGGTTTATAGGGTCTGCTTCATCTCTACCATAAAAATATTTGCAGCTGGGCTCTGTAGGTTCCAGTTCCACGTGCTACACAAGTTGGATTGTTCTTGTTTCTTGTATGATAGTAACAAAAAGAACCATATTACTAGTCTTCTTGATACTATTGTTATTATTATTAGTATTATTATCATTATATACTACTACTACTACTACTACTACTACTACTACTACTACTACTACTACTACTACTACTACTACTACTACTACTAGTACTAGTACTAGTATTAGTACTAGTACTAGTACTAGTACTACTA